>JAVYIG010005539.1:0-134920 GCA_035222895.1 Strongylocentrotus droebachiensis
CTCGCACGAGAGTGGGGGGGGGGGGGGGTGTGATTCAGACAAGAATTTAGAGTCGAGAACGGTACAACGGATCGTCTTCTTTCTCTAATAATTTAATGAAGCATCAAAGCTTTCACGCTTCGCAAGAGGGGGGGGGGGCTGAATTTAGACGAGGATTAAGAGTCGAGAACAAAACAACGAATTGTCTCCTTTCTCTAATAATTTTAATGATACGTCAAAGCATCCGCATTTCGCAAGAGAGTGGGGGGGGGGTGTAATTCAGACAAGAATTTAGAGTCGAGAACGGTGGTAGAAGCAGGCCCCCCCCCAAAAAAAAAAAAAAAAAAAAAAACACCATTAAACTCTGGCTACGGCCCTGGGTAGAAGGAAGAAACACAGGATAGCGCAAGGAAAGAGAGGAAGAGGAAATGTTAGAATGATAACAACAAATAATAACATAGGAGATATGATAGAAAACAAAAATAGAAAATTATTAAGAATAGATAATGGAAAGATGGACAAAACATGAAAGATAGAAAAACAAAGAATAACATAAGGAAAGACAGAAATAGAAGGTAGAAGGAGGAAGCAAAGGATAGTGCAGGGAAAGATAGGAAGAGGAAATAATGGAATAATAAAAACAAACAATAACATAAGGGAAGGTGATTGAAGGTAGAAACATAACATAACATTGAGACAGAAAGAGAAAACTCTACGCCTTTATTCTGCTTAGGTTGGTTTATTAAACAAAAATGAGAAGAACACAGCGAAGGTCTAGGAACTAGACTACTCCGATTCAACAACATAAACATCGCCCAGACACGTAGCTCAGAAATTGTCACACAACCTTTGCCGAGTAGTTTGATTCTGATGCCAGCCTGAGCGCACGTAGTGCTCTTACGCATACAGTTTTCTAATGAGACCGTGCGTGCTACAACGAGGGATTTACGTACACGTAATGCCTCGTTGTAGCAAGGAACGATTTGCTCGGGTCCTCGACCGGATCTCTATGCGACAATCTGCGCTCGAGCGGAACGGCTGAGCATGCTGGGATATGAGCGTCGGCTGATCTGAGCGTACGATGTAACGATCTCATATTTACCTCCGCTTTTGCTGGTTCATTTTTTCCCGTTCAAAATTGCATTTCAGGTAGCAGTTCATTTCTGAATTTCTGGTAATAAAATCGAATTCTAAATAAAACATTAAATCAAAAGGACGATTGCACTAATATGCGCAGTCAGACAAGCTGGTCAGTCGCGCTAAGAGGGCTTAATCCGATGCAGCTGATAAACAGCCAGTCGAAACATGATTGACAGCTCTCTCTGCGAGAAGAAGAGGGGAAAAGTTTCCTGATGCGAGTCAAATCTGAAATCTTTTAGTGTGTTTTAATATAATATCTCCGGCATTACTAGCCCGATTTTTGTGCTTTGAAGTTTTTTGGGGTATAATTATCCATAAGAACAAATTTTGGGGGAAAAAAACACAGGTTTTTGTAACCTTGGGATTTTTTTTCTTCACATTTTCTCTTCAGCCAAACTCTGTTGACGGGTCTTATTAGCGCGTCATTGGCAATGGATTAGGAAAGTGATAAGAACGGGAGGTCCTTCTCCAGGCTCGTTTGCAAACTCTATGAGACAATACCCGAGTAAAGGGCCCTCAAGTGGGAATCGCTACAACGAGGAATTTTCGTAATGTTCAGAAATCCAGCCATTCTTGCAATCATATTGTTACAAGGGAAATCAACTTTATTCTTTGTAATGACTGTGTTTATAAAAGCACGAAAATCATGAAAAATGACAATTTCATTTCAATATTATATTATTGTTACAATTAGGGAAATCAACTTTATTCTTTATTCTTTGTAATGACTGTGTTTATAAAAGCACGAAAATCATGAAAAATGGCAATTTCATTTCAATATATATTATTGTTACAATTAGGGAAATCAACTTTATTCTTTATTCTTTGTAATGACTGTGTTTATAAAAGCACGAAAATCATGAAAAATGGCAATTTCATTTCAATATATATTATTGTTACAATTAGGGAAATCAACTTTATTCTTTATTCTTTGTAATGACTGTGTTTATAAAAGCACGAAAATCATGAAAAATGGCAATTTCATTTCAATATATATTATTGTTACAATTAGGGAAATCAACTTTATTCTTTATTCTTTGTAATGACTGTGTTTATAAAAGCACGAAAATCATGAAAAATGGCAATTTCATTTCAATATATATTATTGTTACAATTAGGGAAATCAACTTTATTCTTTATTCTTTGTAATGACTGTGTTTATAAAAGCACGAAAATCATGAAAAATGGCAATTTCATTTCATTTTAGATCTAGAAATCATGATGGGAAAAAGTGTGGCGAGTTGTCCGAAAAGGCTGTGGCGAGTTGTCCAGGGTATTGTGGCGGGTTGTCCAGGGTATTGTGGCGGGATGTCCAGGGTATTGTGGCGGGTTGTCTTGGGGCGGGTTGTCTTTGTGGCGAGTTGTCTGGACCCCTGTTTTCCTTTGCCGAATAAATAATAATAATAATAATATATCTGTATTATTTGTGGTTCTAGACTAATCTATATTGAAGTTTAAAAAAGTGACCTATAACCAATTCGTATGCCAGACTTACTAACATCATTCTACTTTTGAATCTGTCTTTTTTTCACTTCTTTCTTCTTTCCTTCTTCTCTTCTCTATTCTCTTTCTTTTATAAGATCTTCTTTTTCTTTTGATCTTAGCATGCAGTGTACGTGTAGAGAGAGAGAGAAAAAGCGCTAGCTGAAGAAATATATTTCGCTGCTTCAACAATATGAAAAGTATTTGTGTGTGTCATATATGTTGTGCGTGCATGCAGTATCTTCAGCGAATCTCGTAAACATGGCGTCCGACACTGAGGTAATTTTCTTATATTTAAAAATGTATTTTGATACGTTTGCATTGAGTATGATTACATTGCTACTCTCTTAAATAGTAGTCTTGTAATGTAGCAATAAGTATTCTAAATAGTTTTGAGAATTCACAGTTTTATTGCAATTGTAAAGCCTAAAACTAAAGGCCGATTTTATTCAATTTAGACTTAGTCTAGATCTAGAGTCTATTTACACGGGTGTTTTGTTCGACCGACGTTACGTTATCGTAGACTCTACGTTGCATTCAATGCAATTCCTGCGTGTACCCGTGTGTGCGTTTTGCAGTGCAGTGGCAGTGCAGTGGCATTCAATCCAATGTCGATACTACAGCCTAGTAGCCTACAATTAAATATGAAGGGGTGAAACCAAACATGTTTATGCATCGATAAGTTGTCATAATAAGCAGTCTATAATATTAGAAAATGTGATAGGGGGTCTGGGCGCTAGTGTAGTTCCGTATCCGTTTTTTTAGCAGTCTCATATCCATTCTTAGCAAAGGAATTTTAGCCCAATTTTTTACTAATTTTAATCATAATCATATAGTCTAGATCTAGATCTAGAGTCTATTGCATTTTCCACCTGAATTTGGATCACATCCGACATCGGGAAGCCTCCGTTTGGGGCTTCGATGTCGACGTCGTCGCTCAGTACCGTCTCCGCGCTATAGCTTTGCAACTCAAACTGAAGCTATCAGTCTAATATTATGCAAGCTTCTCGTATAGTTTATGGTATCGTGCATGTGCGTAATACCATAAAGCATACGCGAAGTTAGACAGAAATAACCATCTGATTTGGGTCATTTCTTTAATAAAACTGACATTTGTTGTCATTCCCCAATACAGATGGTACACCAGAGATCTCGTACCGTCTGGTAATTTAGAGCCACAGCGGAACAGCTTTTCGTTTCCGACATTTCTCCCCCGATTTTCTTTATTTAGATCTAATTTTCTGAGTTCTAAATCAGATGTAAATTAGGTTGGTAGACTATGTCATTTGTCCTAATTACAGTTATCAAAATTTGATAACTTAATATTAAATACATAATTTACGGACTTACTTATATGAATTATCCAATTTGTATCTCATGCACTCGAACATAGAGCTATGACCCGGAAATGTATTGGACGCCGGGTCAAACATAGCCAATGGCCAATCAGAGCACTCGTTTCGTGGGAGTTCGTTTGTCAAGCCGGGCCGACTCGTACGTAGCTACGGTAGCTGGACGTTCGAAAAGAAAAAATGAATATTCATCAACTAAAACCAAGACGGATAATGTTGACGACGAGACTTTCTCGGATTAATCATTAATTTAGGATCTAAATAACCAAGCTATCGTAAGTCAAATAGGCTATATAGACCTCTATATGTTATTTTTAATTTTTATTATAATTGCAGCAGTTATGAGGATGTAAAGAGTGAAAATCTCGTTGCATATCTCATTCATCGCGGTCCGGTCGAACCGAACCATTTGTTCCATACAGTCCCGTACAGCCATACTTCAGTCTCTATAATCGGAGGTCTAGTGGAGCCAGACGTAGTCTCAGTGGAACAACCGACGATTAGAGAGACTGAAGTTTTCGGTCTAACGCGAAGTTTGCTTAATTTTAAACTGATAGCTTCAGTTTGAGTTGCAGAGCTATAGTGCGGAGATGGTACTGAGCGACGACGTCGACATCGAAGCCCTAAACGGAGGCTTCCCGATGTCAGATGTGATCTAAATTCAGGTGGAAAATGCAATATTTGATTAAGATTAAAATTAGTAAAAAATTGGGCTAAAATTCCTTTGCTAAGAATCGATATTAAACTGCTAAAAATAATGCTAAAAAAACGGATACAGAACTACACTAGCGCCGGGGTCTGTTCGATCAATGATTTCTCATAGTAATTTTAATAGGCCTTATCGTCATCGAAGTCCCCTCTCATTCACAGTGTACACACACATCGACGTCTGCGTGCAAAGTCTATGGAGTATGGAGGTGGATCGAATTCCCCCGCAAGCAGACGCAATAAAGCTAGCTGTGCCTGTGTAGAGAAATAAGAGGGGACTCGGACACGATAATGCCTTTTAATACAATTAGAAATTAGTTCAAATGAACTAGAAATTTAGTACTTGGAAAATTTAATTAATCGTTGAAGGATTCCAGAGTTAATAATATTAATTGCGCTCCTCCTCCACCTCCTCCTCCTCCTCCTCCTCCTCCTCCTCCCCCTCCCCCTCCCCCTCCCCCTTCCCCTCCCCCTCCCCCTACCCTTTACCTCCCTCTTCTCCTTCTCCTTATTCGGGTGTGAATTGGAGTTGCAAAACTGTCTTTGCCAAGATGAACGATGACTTCCCAAGCCCAAGGGACTTGTTGCTTTGTCAAGGAAGTTTGGCGCTAGTGTACTTTCGTATCCATTTTTTACCCATAACTCCAGCGTAGGCTCCTGACGTGGAACCAAAATTTAACTAAATCTTTATCAATTGTTCAAATAATGGTCATAATATAAAGTCGTTATATTTCTTACTCTTTCGTGTCAATTTTCTTATCTTTGTTGGAGTATTTTTCCTAGAAACAAAGACAGTATAATACTCACTTTCTCACAGGTTTCACGGCAAACCGCTGCGCAATGTATATATTGTACCGACGAAGGGCAAGGGTGCGGGCTAGCGAGCGTGCGTGAAGTCGATAACTTCACTGCAAGCTCTCGCACCCTTCGTCAGTATGCAATTGTGTTGTAATTGTGCAGCGGTAACCCCAAACCCGCAGAGCGCCAATGAAAAAAAAACTCCACAAAAATGCAGACGATCCTTATTTTTGAGGACGCATTTTGTCCACGTTTACCAGGATATCCTCGCACCCCTACTGACAAATCGAGTGACAGCTTTGAGATACCGTGAATCTCTGTGTATAAGATGCACTTTTACCCGCCGAAAAAAATTCCAAGTCGGGGGTGCGTCTTATACACAGGTACAACAAACAAAACAAAAAATCATGGTGTGTTGACTCACCACTCGAAAACTAGAACAACGCTACCTGTATGGCCAAATTTCTGTTTGGAACTTTGGACTATTAAGAGGAAAATTTGTCTGTCATCTTTAGTTAGTATTATTTTGGATCTTTTGACAATTTCCAATTTTATGGATTTTTTTTTGAGCACTTTCCTTTGGTGGTGACAAAATTTAAAATATTACAAACAAATTGAAAATGCATGTTGTCTATGAACTTTGGTCCAGTTCGCTCATCAAATATGGCCACACTACCATACTATTTTCTTCATATTATAGGATGTATTTTCTAAGTCACTGTCTGATATGTTGATTTTTCTTTTGTCATTCCAAATTATAGGATTTGGAATTAGAATCTCTAAGGTCTGCCGTACTTGCATCGCTTAAACCAGTAAGTACAAATGTGTTATATGTCTGTCTGTGTGTAAAATTTATACGACACAAAAATGATGTGAATGTATTGCCAAGTGATATGAATTAATGATAAGATCATGTCATTAAAAAAATAAAAAAAATTATATCCACTTAAAATTGACATTTGGAAATCTTTGAATTCTATTTTTCTTTTTCTTTTCTACCCCACTGTCTTCACCATTCGATTGGTTAGGAGACATACCACCCATCCCTGTAGCCTTGTAAATTAATGTCCTGAAGTCAAAATATAAAGGGGCCAACTGTAAGTGCTACCAGATGGATTTTAATAGATCAAGGACAAAAATATTCCTGAGCCCCTCTGTATTTTGAATGTTGTCATTTATGCCACCATTTCTCATTCTAATGGTGATTATATCTGCGTCCCACAGAAACCACCATCAAATGAGGTGACTAAGTCTGCTGCCAGTGCCGACAATCCAGCAGGGCCCGAGGAGGAGGAGGAAGATGAAGAAGAGAGTCTGAGACTTCTCAGACTAGCTGCTCTGAAAAGCAAAAAGGAAGATTCAATAAGCCATGTAAGTAAAATCACAGTTGTCTTTGCAAAAAAAGGGAAAAAAATATTCTGTATCTCCTTAGATCAAACCAGATTCATGATTATATCGAGATCATGAAATGAGAAGTCATAAATATTGAAGTTAAAGATAAAGTTGAGTTCTGGTCATGCGATTGTATTGTGAAAGATAAGGTGTGGAATGGATCAGAAAGGGTTGATCATGTAGCATGTAAGTATTGGAGTGTACTGCAAGGTTTTGTAGTCATCAAAATCATAATAAATTTAGCCCAGTCTTGGTAAAGTAACAAGCACTGTACACAGGAAGATGTATATGGGACTACACAAATGGTGTAGGGCCTACTTACATGTACCTTGATTTCCTTATCTTTCTTTCCTCATTACTCTGCCAGTATACATTTTCTACCAAAATTGTGTGGCAAATGACATTTATTTGTAATCTTGAACATTCAGTGTAAGTTTCTTTTGATTCTGTGAGAATTTTTTTTTTTTTTACCAGAACTCAAGTTTATCTTTGAGTAGCAGAGAGGTTGGCTAATGTTTACATGTAGTGTGAAATATGAAATTTTAACCAATCATTTGTATTGGCATGTTTGTATTTATTATTAAAGTGTTTGTTTTACGTAAATCCCTATTAGTTCATATTTTTGCCCCATGAATAATGAAAACTCAGTCCTTCTATATCAGAATTTTCTAGTCATTTTAGATTCCTAACATTGGCCTCAACTCCTGTAAATGACCATCCCTGATCTGAAATCTGTTTGCCCTTTTGCTTGTAGGTTTCTACACCAGTCCCAGGATCTCCTGCCAACCCACTAAACAATCCACCACAAGGGCTCCCTCTACAGTCGCAGCCTGACCCTCTCCAGCAGGCAGAGGCAGCAGGGAGAAGCAATCTCATTACCATACCCCTCCAGGATACCACTGCTCCCCTCCAGCCCGCCTCTGGCATCAACAGTGCGGAGGACAGTGGGGTCAAGGAAGAACGCAGCACTAAGTTTAGCCGCTTTGAAAGCTCAGATTCTGAGTCTGACTTGGATGAAGACATCTTGCTCCAGACACCTAGTGACTCTGATAAAAGTGCTTTCAGTGCCTCGGGAAGTGAGAAGGAAGAGGATTCAGATGCTGATTCTTGGAGGACGCGATCGTTCAGTGAAGCTGAAAGCTCTTCCTCAGAAGCGGAAGCAGATAATGGCAGAAAGTCTCCTGAAGGTATAAGCAGTAAGAACAGTGATGCAAGTGAAGGTGCTGAAAAAGATGCAAAAGGACGGAAAGAAATGATGAGTGGTAAAGGTGATCGCCAAGAAAAGGAAGAAAAGAAATATGAGCGTGTAACAAGAAAGGCAGATGTTAGGGATCGTAGAGACGGTGATAGGAGAAATCATAGAGACAGAGGAGAAGTAAGACATTCAGATTTAAGATCTCGACTTGGGAATAAGCCTAAGGAACAAGATAGAAACAGGGACAGGAATGTCCGTGACACGAGGGACAAGAGGGATGATTATCGTAGTAGAGATGGTGAAAGGGAAAAAAGGACAGAGGAGAGACGCAGACAGTATGAATCACAAAGGGGAGAGAGAAGAAATTCCCCTGGAAGATCAGAAAGACACGCGTCTGATCGCTCTAGGAGAGCAGACAGAGCAAATGACAGTGTTGATAAGAAAGCTTTTGAGGCAAGGAGGCAGAAGTTTGCTTCTGGGAGCAGTGCAAACTTGAAAGATAAGAAAGTGACACTCAAATCATCAGAAAATGGTGCATACATTCCAGTGAACAAGAGTAGCGTAGGTGCAAGTGACTTAGATAAGAAGGAATCACAAGCAAGTGTGGAAGGAGAAAAACTACCCACCAAAGATAAACTACCCACAGAACCAATTGAAAGTGATATTTCTTTGTCTAGCGTGGAATCTGAAGTTGAATCCGAATCAGACTCTGATGCTGGAGAGGAAGATAAGAAAGAGAGTGAATCAGAGTCTGAATCCGGTTCCGACGAAGAGGTCACTCGTTTCAAGCGCACTTCCACCAAAAGTGATAACAAAGTATCCTTGCTAGCACCTACGCAGTCTCGCCTTATCACTTCAATGACTTTCCCTAAAGAAGGTCCACCGCCGCTGCTTCCACGCAGGAGACCCAACGAAAATGACCGGAGTAGAGATCGCATGGGACTGGATGACTTGGACAGATCCCGCAGACCACCGGGATTCCGGAACCAGGGAAGGGAACGCGACAGGCGAGATCGCCTTCCAAGACACCTAGATCAGCAAGAGAGAAGCGGTAGTAGAGAGTCTAGAGACCGTTTAAGATTAGACACCCGCGAGTCAAGGAGGCATCCTCGAGATGTAAAGGACAAGCCTGATGAAAAAGATTTTGATAAGCCAAGGAAGCCTAGAACTAATGATGTGAATGAAAAAGATTTTGATCAGCCAAGGAAGCCGAGAACAAATGATGTGAATGAAAAAGATTTTGATCAGCCAAGGAAGCCTAGAACTGATGATGTGAATGAAAAAGATTTTCATCAGCCAAGGAAGCCGAGAACAAATGATGTGAATGAAAAAGATTTTGATAAGCCAAGGAAGCCGAGAACTAACGATGTGAATGAAAGAGAACATAACATCAAAAAGAACCCCCGAGACATGGAAATTAATGAAAGAGTACCTGCTCGCAGAATTCCTAGAGACTCCAATTTAGATGAGAAAAGGAGCAGAGTGGTTGCAAGAGATGGTGATAGAACTTTGAATGAAAGAATACACCATCCCGAACATGATCAACGCAGAAATCCTAGAGACGCAAATGTAGGAGAGAAAGCGGACAGAATATTTCCAAGGGATGACAGGAAGACTTCCAGCCGAAAGATACCTTCGGCAAAAGACTTTGTTTCAGAAAGTTCTGACTCTGAAAGCGAAACCGCAAACCAGGCGTTGCGAAGTATAGTGAAAACTGACAAGGCTGAAGAAGATACCAAGATCAGTTTCAGGGACAGTGATAGATTACATAGATCAAAAGACATTCAAAAAGATGAACTAAAACAGAGGAGAGACGAACTAAAACAGAGGAAAGACGAACTAAAACAGAGGAAAGACTCCAAGAGAGACGGGGGAACGAAAGAGAAGAAATCAAAGCATAAGCGTGATGTAAAGGAAAGAATAGGCAAAAGAAAACGGGATGTGGTAGAACATGAGAGGTCAGATGCTGAACCTGCCAAACTGGACTCTTTTAGAGTCACTGTTTCTGAAGGTAGGAGCATTATGTTTTTCTATGTATTCTAATACAATCAGGGAAACAAATTCATGGGGGCGGGGGCGAATTAGCCCCCGAAAAAACCAAAAAGACCCCCCGAAAGTCATAAAAGAGCCCCAAAAATTTGCATAGAGTTCAATGCAAAACAAATTAAAGAGTGTTATTTTCAAGCAAGCAAGCTTAAAGAGTAGCCCCCGAAATTTTAAAAGTATTTTTTTCCCTGAATACAATCTAGTGTTAGCTAAAATCTTACATCCTACTGTTGATAAATCTTTATCCTGTGTGAATCTAGATAATTTGAAATCGGAACGTAAACCTCCATGCTGAAATAGCCTTTCTTGTAAATGTGGACCAAAAGTGAATTACTTAATCTGGCTTTCTAGTTTAGCAGGGGGTGTTTCATAAAGCTGTTCATAAAGTTATGCATGACTTTACAAACGACTTGTATATAAAGTGTCAGATAGGATGCCCAAAGTTTGTCCTGATGTTTTAACAAAGAGTGATTATATTTCCAATAACCTCAATTAAATTATGGCAAAAAAAATATACTTTGCATTAAAAATGTTAGTTACATGTATAATAAGAATGTTAATCTACATCTGCACAGTTCAACTTTAGCTGATGCAGTCAATAACGATTGAGCATCCCATTTGGCTTTTCATATTTAATTCATTTGTAAAGTCATGTGTAAGTTTACGAACAGCTTTGTGAAACACCCCCCTGGACAACTTTGTATTACCAGATCATGAGTGCTGTATTCACTCTGGTCAATTCAAAATTTTGATATTTACTATCATAGTTCTTTTCTTCTAAAAACAATCAAGAATACAATCATGACAAAGATGTAATTTGTTTCTACTTGCTTGTGTATACATGTATGTACTTTCTTTTAGTGTTGAATCAGTCATAGGATCAGACATTGTGTAAATTGATATTGATTACGTATACAAATACTAAAGACACTCATGATGAGCTGTTCTCTGTGACAGTGGCGGTTACACATTTAGAGAATGCAACTTTCAGTGAGGGCAGTCATTAGCAAGTTTTCGCACAGCGACGCAAGTGCTGACTACGGGGTGTTTAAATGAGCTCCCCAACCCCGTACTAGCTCGACTCCTGACGCTAGTACGACTGAATACCGTCGTAGGTTTGGACGCTACGCGAAATTTTTCCCTCTGAGTGCGACGCTCCACTAAGATTAGCGTTGTAGAAGGCCGCATCGCCGGTTGCAAAAACTTACTAATGTTACCTTAGGTAAAGGTTGAATGTGACTTATTCAATCCTTATTTTTTTCCTGTTTTACTCTCGTAGATCCTGCTGCCCAAAAGAAGAGATCAGTTCTAGACAGACTAGGCAGTGCTCCCCCTGCAGAAAAAGCCAGGAATTCTGTGAAATCTCGTCTTGGTCCTGTGAAGATGGAAGCTGCCGATTCTACCACTGATATCGCCCCCAACGACCCCGAAGACGAATTCTACCCCGATGAAAATCTAGGCCCCCATGGTGATAGCATTAGCGTGAAGAGGAGGAAAGTAGAGATAAACGACATGGAACCAATAAAAAAGCGCCTTAAACTCAAACGAGGTGAACGGAGTGAGATGAAGTATGGTGATATGGAAGTAGACACTGTAAGTGACATGTATACCGTGGCTGAACCGCCAGTCAAACGTAAGCAGCTGAGCAAGTCACTACTGAGCAGGTTGAGTGATAAACCAAGCACTCCGCTGATCTCTGAAGACGCTGCTTCCGCTCCTCATGAGGGTGGATCCTCGCCAGAAGTAGAGCCTGTCAAACGTAAAGTCAAGACCAGGGATGCTGATGATAGGGTTGAGAAGAAGAGCAAGTCCAAAAACAGGAACGTGTGGTCATCCAGAAAGAAAGCGGATGCTGACGGGGAGGATTCGGATGAAGTTCTGTCCAAGAACAGGAACGTGTGGTCTTCCAGAAAGAAAGCGGATGCTGCAGGCGAGGACTTAGATGAAGTTCTGCCCAAGAGCATGAACGTGTGGTCATCCAGAAAGAAAGCAGATGCTGCAGGCGAGGACTTAGATGAAGTTCTGTCCAAAAGCAGGAACGTGTGGTCATCCAGGAAGAAAGCGGATGCTGCAGGGGAGGATTTGGATGAAGTTGTTTCCAAGAACAGGAACGTGTGGTCTTCCAGAAAGAAAGCGGATGCTGCAGGGGAGGATTTGGATGAAGTTCCATCCAAGAGAGATGTGCGCAAGTCCAAGAATAAAGACATTTGGACATCCAAACGAAGCGTCATCACGGCAGAACCAGAGAGGAATGTTGATGATGAAGATTTACCAGTGAAGAAGGAACGCAGATCAAGGGATGTGTGGTCTTCCAAGAGAAAAACTGTTGCCCGGGAAACAGAGAATGAGGGTAAGGGTTCTAAGGACGATGAGTTGGAGGAGAAAATCAGGAAGATACAGGCCAAGAATGCGGCCATCCTTGCGCGCCAAAGAGAAATTGAAGAGGAAAAGAAAATGTTTGGTGGGCAAAGATAACAGAAATCTAAACCAATACTCGTGCTGATGAAAACTGTCATAAGTTCATGTGATTTCATGCTGCTATCTGATTCCTGCTTGTTTGTTGTTGTGAACATTGCATCTTTTTTCCACAGTTTATATTCTATAATCTATAGGTTATTTAAATATGTTGTTTTCTTTCCACATTATTTTTTTCATAGGCAATGTGTGATACAAAAGCCATGTCACATGCGATACAAAAGTCATCTTATTGGTTATTTGGAATTGAATACAATTGCATATTTGTTGGATTTTAAATGTTAACACTCATATCAAATACAATGCTCGAGAGTTCAAAACCCTAAAGAAAGTACCAGAAGCCATACAGTATCACTATATATTTGTAATGTTTTTTTTTTTTGCAAGCTCTTCCCACCACACCGTATATCAATCAAGTCGGTGAAATATTCTGATTGATTGTTTGATGGTATTTGTGAGGTTTACAAACCACAACCAATGCCAAAGCTAGATATGAATGGATTTTGTGATTGGGATTACCATTTCATGCATCTGTGAAAGTCTACATGTATCAAATAAAGCTACTAAAATGTACACATTTTAAAAGGGAAAAAAAGAATACCAGATTTCCCATTGACCTTGAAGTTAACAATTTAAGGTACTGTAAACTATTTCTTATTCATAAATTACCTTATTAATCTTCCATGTGAAAAATTTGCGTCAAAATGCAGACATGTTATAGAGTATACCGTATTTGCCGGCGTAAAGGCCGCAGTATTTTTGGAAGAGAAAATATCACAAAGTTGGGGTGCGGCCTTTACATCGAAAGAGTAAAAAAAAAAAAAAAATCAAGTCAAAACCAGCACGAATTTGCACATATGGGACTACCTACGGTACAATAACTATACCACTATGGTACAGGACATTTCAACACATCTTACCGACAATTTTATCTTGCATTGTTGACATGAATACAAAAACAAATTGCTAAACCAACATTTGCCGATAGATCTTGATCTAAATTCATGCCAATGCATTGCAAAAGTAAAGGAAGGGACCATTTAAGGAAGCTGCCGCGAAGCATCCATCCGAAGTCGCCATTTTGTTTTTCCATTTCATGCAGTTTCGCATTACACCGTACATTGTGGTAGGGGTATATCGGACACCAAATCTGCCCGCGATCACTTTTTGAGCTAAACTTCTGGTAAATTATAAGAATATTGATGAATTTGGTATCTGTTTGTAAAAAAAAAATAGTGTTTTACGAGAATATTATGAATATTTTGTTTTGTCCGTTGTTTTTTTATTCCTTTTTTTTTTTCCTCTTTGAAATGTCAAAGTTTGGGTGCGGCCTATGCGGCCGTGCGGCCTTATCGCCGGCAAATACGGTAGTACAGTACATGTTTTTAAAAAAAAATGACATTTCTGATGGAAAGACTCTGAAATTGTCTAAAGAAAAAATTGAGAATTGGTGAGATTTTTTTTTTTAAAGGGGTTTACACAGACAATCTCCTGCAGAAACTGTACCTGTACATGGACTTGTTCATTTATGTTTTACAATATACATGCATTTATTTTTCAAGCATTCAAATCTTCAAGAAAGTGTTCTTCACTTGTTAAAGCCCATATTTCATGAGAAATTTGAAGAAATTGCTTTCCCTTTTTCAGGAGGAGAAAAATTACCACTATATTTGTATAAGTGGTTATATTTTGCATTCAGAATTTACTTATTTGTTGATGGAGATCATGGAATGCCCTTGTTTTACTTTTCACTATTCTCAGTTGTCTGCAAATATTTTTTTAAACACACAAAGTTGTTCAGATGTTTGTGCCAATAATTGTCAAATCTATTGGTCACTTTTCTCCATTGTCTGCAAATATTTGCTTTTAGCATCCAACAGTTGTTCATTTGCTTGCTCCAATAGTTGTCAAAGTGTGGCCAAACCTACAATTTATCATCTTTCTGGTAGTATGATTGTAATTTGTAATAGAATCTTTGAACCATGTGCCCGGTATACATTGGTTTGAAAGATTTTTGTCCTTGCAAATCACCTTGTAATGTAGGATGTATTATGCATAATTTACGCATGATGCCATCAACCTAGAAAAATTGCTTTGGCAAATAACAAACATTGTATGTGCGTGTAAATGTTTGTCGAATAGGGTGTGAAAACAAAAATGTGTGCAAGAAAGACCCCTGCACGTCTTCACCAGCCTTACTGTAGTTGTGTTTATGACTACATGTATGACTATAAAATTAGAACGTAAAAAAGCACAGTACACTTACATGTAGCATCATTTTTCTTTTTATGGTTTATTGCATCGTATTTGTACAAGGCCTTGGGTATTAAATTTTCATCACACTCACAAAGAATTTATTATGTACAATGTCCTTGTTCAACTTGCTTAAATCATGTAGTGGTCTTGTGCATATTTTTTTTTTTTTTTTTTTTTTATTTTTTAGGCCGTTGTTTAAAAATCCAAATTTGTAACCAGATAATGATAAGTTTTAGACATGGTATGACATGAGCAGCTGATTTGGCCTTTTCTTTTATTTATGCTGACAACACCCTTCCATGTTCTTTCATAATCTGTTATCCAATGATTAATTTTAGAAATGTATGGTCATATGAATTTCATGGTGTTGTTGTCAATATTTACTTTGTGGTTTTAAAGGTAGATTTAACCACAGAACACTGTTGGGTAAGGGCTTGAATTTTCATACATACAGTTTGCATACCAGCATGTTTTCCCTGTCCGTTGGATAATTGCTTTATATTGTTAAATGAAAACCTAGACATCTGTATATTCAAGATAGAACCTTGACAGTTACAATTTAAGTGAGTTCGCTAGATTTCTATTTTATGCATGAAAACACAATCTGGTACATGTATCCTAGAATATTGTTATTCCTTATAGAGTGATATATATATATATATGTACATGTATACAGACTACTAAAGTTAACCAAATAAGTGGTCTTTATGTAAAGGTTATTTTAAACACAACTGTTCAAGAGGAGCAAAGAAATGCAGTCTTTGTACACAAGTTGCTGCCCAATGTATTACAGTGCTCATGTTGTATGCTGATCAATTGTGTTTGTTATTTGTATAAGAGATGAAATATTATTTTGAACTCCTTGCCAGGAAGCGACAGGTATTTTGAGCTTATTTTTCAAACTGGAATGGTATATTGTCCTTTTTTCATTCTTGACAAAATACACTATTGATGTATGATGTGAAATAAATGTTTGTAGACATCAAAAAGTCGACAGCAACTACTTTCTTGAAAAATATGAAGTTTTCTGCATCATTCTTTATATTTTAGAAAGAAATTATATTATGTGATGTAATGGCACTGTATTCAAACTTTAAAGGCCTGTATAAATGTACAATGGAGTCTTGTTATAACAAAAACTATCATTACAAACCCTCATTAAGAGTCATTATTACAAAGTAACTTTGACAGTCTTCACTTCTACATTTATGTTTATTATATTGTTATTTTAAACAGTGATATAAGAAGGTTTCAATAACAAAGTAATATTCTTCCGTCGTCCCGAAGACGCATATGGAAAATCATTTGAATTGATGCTCCAATGTCTTAAGTTTCCCTTCAAACAGGATTTTGGACCTCTGGATCAGGTTTAACTGAATTAGTAGAAAACGGACCATGGAGTATGTGTTGGTGATATTGCTCTATGCTGGACTGTCACCTTGTTGAAAATAATTTTCGACCAACCATGCATCTAGCATTTGGTTTATCCAGTTCTGTAGAAAAAATAACCTAAATGTACCAGTAAATGTGATAATCCCTGGATATAATATATACAAAACAGACATTTCTTATGTATTGGTATACAGGACTACAAGGTCACAGAAAGAAAAGAAATACAAATTTATATGATTATCTTCTCAATATATTTCTTTTCCAATAAACATTACAAGACTGACATGAAACATACAATTTACTTTATAAGTAGACACTAACAATTTATCTCGGGAGATTTTGTGCATGAATTCAAGAAATAAATCATTTCTGCACAGTGGAATAAAACATTGTAACCACATTAAAAAAAATATCTGTAGTACATGTTTACTTCAACAATAGGATTAGCCTACTGCAGAATTATTTCTGTTCACACATATGCCTCTGTATAAAAATCACTACAAAAATTGGTTCGCAAGTTCTTAAGAATTCACCTATATTTTGTATATCTTGTTTTATGTTCATAGCTTTTATCATGCATAAAGCATTCTACATCCTAACATGAAAATTGTGAGAAAAGAAAAAGGCAAAATTGTAACTTGTGAATGGAATATTTTATAATGTTAAAGTAGCAACAAAACCATAAATTGTATCAAATAAATAGAAACGCAGAATACAAATTGGCATTGTTCAAGAGCAATGCAGAATTATATGAAATATTTAAAAGAAAAGAAATTAACCAACAATTGTAAAATCTGATTTAATTCAGATTGACTTTATAAACACAAAAGTCATAGTGAATTCCTCTTGTTCTCAATATTAGGAGACTCATATAAACCACATTTTGGATGATTCTATATGTTTTAAACAGTATAACCGCTGATATCATCACAAATGTCCATTTTATCCAACAATTGATACAGACTTATTCTAAATCATATTAAATCCTTTACCCTATACCGGTAAGCCAAACTTTGAAGAACTGGGAACAATAAAAAAAAAAAATACAGAAATACATTTCCAAGAACTCTAAAAATACTTGACCAATAAGCAAAAATTAATCATATCCAAAAAAATTAAATCAAATCAATCCAATTAAAACCTTGTATTAACATTTTAAAGTCTTTTACTTAATTTTGGGTGTAGACATTCCACAACAATTGTTATTTGTATTTGATTCTATAACCCAAATCGAGTGCTAAATCTTTTAAGTCATAATCGTAATCGGCTTTATGAAAGGGGCATTCTCACAGTAGAAATACAAAACAGAAAAACATTTAATTGGATGCAAGCACCAATATACATTCAATACATGAAGGTCGATCAAGTTTAAATTCATTGCATTATACATGTATAAATCACAACAAGGTTTCAATCATAATGCATTGCACTTAAAGGGTATCACTAAAATCATGAATAATCATTTCAGTGCACTTGTCAAGAAGAAACACTGAACTACTTTTATAAACAGTGTCACTGCAACACATAATCTAAAGACTGACGAGATGTTAATACATGTATGTCTAGCTTGGAAGTCTCAATACAAGACTATTTTAAGACTGATTATGGCTTCTACACTGTACTAAACAAAAACTGAGAATATTAGTTTTGTTATACAGTGCGTCCCAGAAAAAACGAAACCGAGAAGTATTGATGTTCTATCATAACTTAATCACAACTATAATTAATGAATGATACATATTTAGAAAGCTTAGAGTCTCCTCTTTCAGTTGATGCTACTCACGTGATGCATATTTCACGCATGAGTGATTAAAAGCAATTTGAAGGGAGGAAACCAAAAATACATTTGGCGGGCGGTATCTGAATTTCAACAAAAAAATCATATTTCTAGAAAGTTCATTTTCTGCCCTTTCATATGACACCTCAATCAGGAAAAATGAGCGAGGAATGACAAAGTTCTGTTTGATTAAAGTAGTGCTTGCATTTCCATAATTTTATTAAACGAATTCGTTTTCACTGTGCCTGCCGTATCAATAAACGAAATTAACAAAAGACTTAACTCCGTTTCGTTGACAATCAGCCGTAGACGAGAGTCTTCATGCATGGCTGATTGTCAACGAAACGGAGTTAAGTCTTTTGTCAAATCTGCTTTTTGCTACGGCAGGCACCCAGTGAAAACGAATTCGTTTGTTAAAATTATGAAAATGTAAGGGCTACTTTAAACAAACAGAACGAGAGAGGAGACTCTAAGCTTTCCAAATATGTATCATTCATTAATTATGGTTGTGATTAAGTTATGATAAAACATAGATACTTCTCGGTTTCGTTTTTTCTGGGACGCACTGTATTGTGTTTTATTGAGGAAAGGACCCTGGGAATACAGGCCAGAATGAGGCCACACACACAAATCTTTGAATAGTAGAAAGCAAAGAGTATCAGTATCTTGTTGGATTGTCTTAAATGGATAATCAAAAGATGACTTAAAAAATGAATTTCATTTTCATGTCAAAGCAGTAATGTATCTACCTATCTATCTATTTAATGTCCCTGTTTAGGTATACCCACTATACATATTGGCAATATAAAACTCTATATTTATTTTCAATGTTGATAAATATACAATCGTTTGGCTAAAGAAGGGCACCTCTTTATCACATTTAAAAAGTAGTTTCCACACATTTGCAATTAATGACAGCGGCTATGAACCAAAATGGGTCTCAATTTGAGACCCATTTTGGTTCATAGCCGCTGTCATTAATTCAAATAATTTGGCAGCAAGAAGAAAAATGTAAGGGGAAATTGTGAGTGAGATATTGCTAACACAGAGAAAATTTACATAGTGTCTACTCTGGAATGGAGCTTTTGAATGACTGAAACTATCTTCACCCAACAAATATAATCACAAAAACTTTGAAAATACTCTTATATTATACAAATTCATGTTGTCATGACCTTGCTTAAACATACTAAATAAATTGTAAACGAATAATAAACAGTAATCTAATATTTAAATAAAAATTGCATTGAATCATATTCAAAGTAGAAAAAGATGAAGACAGCTCAACAAGAATGCATCTATTCTCCTCTCTCCACTATTCTCCACTAGTGTCTCGGGCAATGTAGCTTTGTCTACAGTAGAATTGTTCAATATCAATCTATCCACTCTGAAAATGTTTCTTGCTAAATCACGCTTGCCCGTCTTCCTCTTCTTCCTCGTCATCTTCATAATCATCATCGTCCTCCTCTCCTTCTTCAACCTCCAGTTCATTGTCAGAAACCTGAACAAGAGACACAACAAAAAAGTTCAGTAATAAAGGACAGAAGGGGGAAAATGTAACTACCGGTAACAAGAAGGCAGCATAGAGAAGTTGGGAATGAGAAAATAGAGACTGACAGCTATTTAGCCATTAATATTTTTAAGCGTCAATTAACCGAGCATTGTATGTATCATTAACAGAGCAAAAATGTAAATAATAAGGATACACGTAGATCCCTATTTGTGTGTTATTAGTAAACAAGGTACACAATATCAGATGTTGGCAGATTATGATAATTCTTCATATCTTGATTGTTCAACAAATGTCATTGTGAAATATTGCTCTATATCTTGCACTAAAAACATTCCTAAGTTTAAACTAAACCTAACCCCAAACCTAAACTTTCCCTTAACTAGAACCAAATTGAAACCATTAAAGTTGTTCTGCCCTAGTTTGGCCAGGAGGGATTAGACCTCCCTGCATGGTCACTGACAGGTGGTTATCTCATCAAATCAGCTCTCAATTAACAAAAGAGGGCGCAAGTCATTATAAGTAGTGCAGTGGGGCTTTAAACTAACTCTTAAACTTTGACAAAATAAAGCCCCAAGCAAATGTTGTCAAAACATCAATCGGATCATTCATTTCTTACCTCTTGATTGAGATCTTTGAGTTTCTGCTTGTAGGTAGTTTTCTTCTCGTCTGTTTCTGTGAGTAACACCAAGAGGTCATCCATCTCCTGACGAACACCTTTGACATCGCCCTCTAAACCTTCCTTCTCGACCTCTAACCTCTTGACCTCCTGTGTTAGTTCATCTCTCTCTTGCTGTGTAAGACAAAAGGCATTGGAAATATATTACATAATAATTCAGACAGTTTTGGTTCAAGACCACAAGTTCTCTTTCCCAAACATAACCAGGGGGTGTTTCATTAAACTGTTCGTAAAGTTACGCTTGACTTTACGAATGACTTAAATATGAAAAGCCAAATGGGATGCTCAATCATTTTTAACTGCATCGACTATAAAGTTGAACTGTGCAGATATAGATTAACATTCTAATTATAACAAACATTTTTAATGCAAAGTATTTTTTTTTTGCCATAATTTAATTGAGGTAACTGTATTGGAAATATAGTCACACTTTGTTAAAACATCAGGAAAAACTTTGGGCATCCTATCGAACACTTCATATTCAAGTCGTTCGTAAAGTCATGCGTAACTTTACGAACAGCTTTATGAAACACCCCCCTGTCTTGGTAAAGCAAAAAGGTATTCTTTCAGTCAGGCTGGCAACAGAACTGTGTTCCTGCCTTTACATTATTCACATATTTTCTCTGTTTCAATTCACCTTCAGCAACAGACTAAATTAGATTTAAAGAGAGGGTTGAGTTCTGGGGAGAGGTGAAAAATAATTTGTGAGGCTATCATTTTTATTATGCAAGGTTGGAAGAACATCAGAAAAAAATTCTCCCCTGAAAAGCATGCCTCTTCAAATGCCTTCATATTCTAAATATACAGATAACAGCTTAAAAATGAGGCCCGATTTTTATGCCACATTGTTGTGTAGTCCAAAACATCTTTCTGTGTACAGTGCTTGTTACTTTACCAAGACTGGGCCAATTTTCTTATCATCTTGATGACTCCAGAACCTTGCAGTACACACCAATACTATATGCTAGATGTTCAACCTTTTCTGATCAATTCCACACCGTTTCTTTCACAATGCAATCGCATGACCAGAACTGGACTTTATCTTTAACATCATCACCTGTACTCTCTGAAGAGCTATTGCGATTTCAGGATTGGCTGCCTTGGCTGAAGCATCCCTCAGCTGCGTCTCCATCGTATCTTTAGCCCCGCTCAGCTCCTTGTTCTCGTTGCTTAACCTTGCGTTTTCCGTCTCTAGCTTCGATAACCTCACCTCCAGATCGGTGATCTTTGTTGACATGGCTGCCTTCTCAGCCAAGAGGGCACTGTTGTCATTACCACTGCCGGCCTGCTCAGAAAACAGAATTGAAAGGTAATGTTTAAATAAGCCATGAATATGCATTTATAGAACAAAATCATTAATATACAATCAGGGCATATGGCACTGGTTTTTTTTTAACTATGACCAAATAGCTTAATGACCCTTTGACAGCCTGACACTTTACAAAGATAAAGAATTAGAAATCAGTTACAACTTTTTCTTGTAGCATGGACCTAGGTTAACCTCCCATAGCTTAACGAAAAAAATTCAGCGTTGCTTTATGTGCATGAGGTATCCCTGAACAGCCAATTGTTTACGGAATTTTGTAACAAAATTGACATACCTTTTTGGTTGGAGCCGAAAAAAATATATACCCACAAGCAATATGTTTTTTTTCTATTGATGATTAATTAGCATGGGTGGATCTTAAAGAAAGTTAACAGTAATCCGAATTAACTCCTGTATTTTGATGGAACAGTGCAATTGAAAATGGTGTTTCGGACGTTACATTTTCCGTAAACAATGTAGGCCCTCATTTAACCCACTAGAACAATCATTTAATGAGATTGTTTATGGTTTGAATAAGCTTATTAGTTACTCCAAGTCATTAAATTAAAAGAAAATATAATTTAATCGTAGTAGCGCTTATATTAGAAATATATTCAAAATTTGAAAAAGTTGTCTCATTTTCCGTAAACAATTTTGTAACGTCCGAAACAACTTTCAATTTGAAGTAGCAAAAAATATATGAACTGCAGGACCTATCTTTCGTAACATTTTCTAAACATTTCATGGCGGCTACCCACCAAAAAAAAGAAATTTGCAATACATCATTACAATACTATTTTATAGTTAAAACCAATTTTCCGTTAACAGTTGTAACGTCCGAAACAAATGTAACGTCCGAAACAAAAAATACCAAATAAATGATGATAATCCATATTTGAGGGTATCTGGAGTGAATAAATCATTATGAAATAAGTTATTATAAGTCTTAACACAAGTCAAAACACAAATCAGGTCTTTCAAATCCAATAATTTTGTGTAAACTCAAGAAGGGTGTTTCGGACGTTACACTATTTGATTGTTAACACATAGTTTGCAAATATCAACTAATTTTCAATCATATGTGCAAGTTACGATATCACAATGCACACTCCTGTTAAAAACACTATTTTGATAATTTCATTTAGATCTAAATATAAAAATACGAAGAAATATGATGCAAAAAATCAAATTTTCCGTAAAATATCTAAATTTTCTGCAAAATTGACTTTATATAAAACATAAATATTGAAGCCACACTTTGTGGTGCAAGGCATTGCTGGCTGCTTTAGTATATCCTTAATTGTAATTTATCAGAAAAAATCTCAATAAAAGTGACTCATAAAAATTATTCGTCTTGCTATTTACATTGCTGTGTGTTTGCAAATCATCACGTTTTCATTTTTACAGAGGTTGTTCCAAATTATGTCATATAACCAAAGATTGTATGGTCAACCTAAACTATTTGGTAGGTTACAAAAGCTCAAAATCACCCACTTAAGCAATACCCAGTGTACATGTACATGACACTGGTATGATACAGGTATATAAAGTTGATAAAATCAAGCAAATTAAAATGTTTTTCTAAAAATTTATGGGAAATATGGATTTTCATTTGAAAATACCTTCTAAAAAGGGCACTCAGTACACGTAACTAATCTGTGTAGAAAGTACATACATGTATAAAAGAAAAGGGAATTAACAGTAATACCTTATTTAATGATCCTAAACATATACATGTAGTATCTTCCTCAAATGTATGCATACATACAAAATGTATAAGCTAGTGTAGGGATTTATTTTGAACTTCTGAAACTCCCCTTCATATCCATGATTCATCCCTTTCATATTAATAGGTCACCCCGCATTCACACTAACCCTTTTCATCCACCATCCTTTCATCTGTCTATCTCTCTCTCTCATTGGTTTCAATTTTCACCTCATGCAGTCAAGCTTATATAGTATAATTTACATATACTATGAATATTCAATATATACCCTTTGTTTATGTTTGAATATTCAAGAATACTTTGTGATGTTGATTTATACTTGTATGGGACTATATGAATATGTATTGATTGATTCTACTTTGCATGGAATGTATGTGGAATGCTACATAGAATGCTGTAATGCTTTTACACATTAAAACCTGGTCAGTTAGCCAGTAGTTATCAATCCTACAACATGTCTGCTGGGCTACCTCTGTGTTAAGAGTGCTAGGAATTATCTGTTAGAACCGCAACCCTACACTAGTGTGAAATATAAATGGGCTGTCCGTTTTTTTTTTTTTCCTCTACGAAATGTCAAAGTTGGAGGTGCGGCGCTGCGGCCTTATCGCCGGCAAATACGGTACATGTTTAACCTACACTGTATATTGTTTGTCACCTGTGATATAGGCACAGCAAGAGTTAAGATCTATCAACCAACCAACCAATCATTCCATCCATTCATCAATCGGTCATCAATTAAATAAATAAATAAATACTTATTTAAGAGCATTAAAAAATGTTGTCGTTTGAAACAGCCTCCTAATACAAATAGTGGTAAAGGATGATTGTTACTACGGTAGTATTATAACCTAACACATACACAATTTTAAAATACATCTAAAATGTCTCATTCTCGAGATGTACATAAATTAGGATTCACTTATTTCTTATTACCGTACTTACATGACTGGGGGTACTTTTTTATAGTTTTATTTTTAAAAAGATTTGTCAATGTTTTGCTTACATACATGTATGTGTTAGTAATATTATTGAATGACACACTATTTAGTTGAAGGCAAAGAACATTAGCAAGCTGATTAAACATCTATATTGTAGAGTTTGTAGAAATTGATGATCTCATTGAAATGTTAACATCGTGTAACATCCGAAAACAAACCATAGTATACATTTCACACTGTTGTTCATAACATGCAATAAAGAGTATGTTTCTAAGTGAATTTTCTAAGGAGTTTTGATGACTACAATTGCTATTAGCTTCATATTTCACTCTGTTAGATCACATAAGCATTTTTAACTACCGGTACACGTTCTTGAAATGAATAATATACCTTACATAAATTGAGTGATCGGTGAAGACAAACTTGGTATACATGTATGTGCTAAACTAATTAAAACTGCACAATTTTTTTCCATAAATGTTACAGAAGTATTTTTCTGCAAACAATTAATGTATCTGAGGTCAATAATACCTAAAGAAAAGCAATTAACTTGAATAAAGTTATAATGTTAACAGTGTGTAACGTCCGAAACATCAGTGGTGTGTCATATGAAAATTATTAGGCAATGCACCGGTTCCCATTTTTTTTGCATGTATTTACCTTATATCATCAGTTGTTATAATAAAATAAGTTTGAGCTAAGAAAAAAGCATTTTACCTATTGAAATAAAAACTTGTTATTGTCAAAACCCTAATTTAGAGCTATTTTTCACTTTCAAGTGATACAAAATCTGTATTTTTCAAGATAGAAACTCAACAATTTGCATGAATAATCTCTGAAACATATTCTTAAAGACCCAACATATTTAAAGGTGTAGTTAATAGCAAATGAGTTTTATATCACAGTTATTAGATATGCTATAGTTCACAATAAAATTGTAAAAACTCAAAGTATTCATATCTGGTGAATAAATAAGGAGATAGATTAAGGTCCAGAATTTGCATTTCTCAAAAATATGATTAGTCCTGATCCTAAAAATACAAGTTTGAAGTGAGTAAACATAATTTCATTTTGGACCCATTTGTGGACACATTTGGTATAAGTTAAAAAAACCAGTGCCATATCCTATGATAATCTACAAACTTTTAAGACTAATATATTCTCATATCTTTAAAATTGACCAAAAAATAATTCTTTTCACCCCTCCCCCCCCCCCCCCCCCCCCCCCCTTCCCAACCTGGACAATTACACTAGGGGCTGACTGTCCTGTGGTCATATTGGCTTGGGGTTGGTTGACCAGGAGGCCGTCCAAGAATAATTTGCATATGATTTTTACTTTACGACGTGTCTAATGAGTACACAATAATAACTGGATCATTAAACGATAAGAAATAATAATAATGAGGTTGGAAAGAGAGATCTATATATAGCTTACTTGTTGCAGCTGAGAGGTAACTTCTTCATTCTGTAACCTGTATTTTTCTGCAAGTTCTGTCTGCTGTTCTAGTCTCGTCTTGAGAGATGCCACCTCTGAATCGTCACTCTGAGCTGCACTGGGTTCTACATTATCAGGTGATTGTGTGCCAGATGCTAATCTTCCTCTCTGTCAAAACAAACCAAATTGATAAAAAATAAATAAAGCATAGAACACTGTGCAATATATACACAGAGAGCTGCGTCAGCGGCGAATTGTTGTTTGGTCTACAACCATTTCGTCTACTACCTAATTAGTCTATTCCCATATGGTCTGCACCTAGTCCATCTACTATCCCCATGGTCTAATAATCATTTTGTCTGCTTATCATTTGGTCTAATGACCATTAATCCTATGTTTGACCTTATGTATGTTTGATCTCACTCTTATTTTGTATAAAGAACAGATGTATAAGTTGTGTGTTTATTGTAAGTTTTGGTAAATAATTTTTTAGTCAGACTATGGTGCGCTTAGAGACACCTGTATTAAGCACCTAATAAATATTGTGTATTATTATTATTATTAAGGCTAATACCTAGCCTTATGATCTCATTTCATAACACAAAAAGCGCCCGATTCCATAGGCAACAGGTTTACTCTTTACATGCTAAACAAATAATCTCCCTGTTCCACTTTACATTAATCATGGGATGGATATACCAAAGGCTTCAAGAATATCTAACTGTTTCCAGTGCAAGATTAATCTATACGCTTGTTAAAAGTGTCGTCATGGAGCTAATTAAGACCGGAAATTAGTATTTTCAAAGCCATTGCGTCACACGAAAGAATCCTTTGCCCAATTGGTGCCTATTATATTGCGCAGAATTGCACATGTGGCAAACAAGCAACCATACAGAGAGGCTAAGAAAGCAACCAAATTATTAAAGAACATACCAATTCTTCCAGCTCCTTTTCTTTGTCTAATAATGATTGTTCAAGTGTTGCTAAATGTTTCTTGAGCTCTGCACTGGCCTCCGATGATCCTGTTGTGTCCAGCGTCTGACCCTCGTTGCTTTCTGCTCCATCCCCTTGGCCTGTTTGGTTACCTGATCATGAGATGATGGTCAGAGAAAGAAATTTATCAGTTTTGTACAATGTAAGTGTAACCTTCTAATATTTTTCTTACTTTTCATTTATGTACATAATTTGATAATGATAATACATTGAGGGAACTTTTCAACCCACAAGCTTTTTTTAGTTCTGCTTTTTTTCCTTATCTATTATGTTACTGTATATGAATTGTATTCGTAATTGTAATATATGTAAACATTTTAATGATTAGGAAAAATTGGATTGGATTGAACTTACCACAAGAGGAGTTAGCGAGG
This sequence comes from Strongylocentrotus droebachiensis, assembly GCA_035222895.1. Taxonomy (NCBI): domain Eukaryota; kingdom Metazoa; phylum Echinodermata; class Echinoidea; order Camarodonta; family Strongylocentrotidae; genus Strongylocentrotus; species Strongylocentrotus droebachiensis. The sequence continues at coordinate 26,955 of JAVYIG010005539.1, forward strand.
ACATCAGGATTAAATAATAATAAAATTCTTTGAAAAAATAACCATCCAAACAAAAATGAATTTCATTAATTCTAATGTGTTAATAAGAGTTTGATCTTTATGATGGCATTCGTAAGGAAACAAGAACACACATTCTCTGCCTTAGACAAATAATGATTATTACCATCAAGGCTTGTCAAATATTCTTGGTTTTCCCAAAAATGTATCCAATATCTGTGAATATATTTGAGACATCTTTACTTAAAGTGTGCTTTTGTACAAGTCATATGTAAAAAAAAAATTAATTTAAAAAAAGGAAGTAGACTTATTTGGATAGATGTGAGAGCATAACAAAAAACAGATTTTAAGAAGAAAATATTAAAGAAGAGAGATATGAAAAAAGGCCTAACACTTACCATGTTGAGCTTTGAGTAGGACATATTGATCTCTTAGTTGCTGAATCTGACTTGACTGTTCCACAAGCAGAGATTGTGACTTCCTAAATTCTCTTGTTAACTCTTCATTTGATATCTTCAGCTCACCCAAGCGATTATCCTTCAAAAACAAAGCAAAATTGATTCAAATTGTAAAGTCGTGGCAATGACTGGATATAAGAATGGCACATTATGATTACTGAAATACTTGAAGCTCTCAAATCTTGAATAATAAACTAAAAGAAACATTTCTGAAGTATAGAATGGTATATTACAAAGAGCAGAGTATGACCCCTTGTAATTTAGCTACCTTTGCCACGCTCCACCCAGGTGAAGTAAATGGGTGCCCTGTAGGAAGAATTTCCTTGAATGCTTTAGTGTCTTATCATGACAGCTCAGGTACAGCAGGAGTAATGATGTGATACTTTGTATTTTTAAGCACGGTAGAATATATTCATATTGTAGCTGTGCTATATAAATGGACATATTATTGTACAATATTACCTTCCGTTCCCTTTTAGCATGAAAAATCATGAATTGAATTTAACATCAATGTATACAAAAACATATCTGCCACCGTACTCAAGACAACAAAGTCCTGATCTTGACACCTGAATTGTAATGATTTCTCTTTCATCGATGGCAATAAAAATGATTTTTACCTGTTCTCGGATGATGTCTTTATACTGTGTTACGATTGAATTATGGTCGTCTACGGTCTTCTTTGCATCCGAATCATCACCGACTTGAATTGCCTTGATCACAGAAACTGTTGGGAGTAGGAGATATAAAGGCAATAGATCTTTGATTAATAAAGTTCCAATGATTAAGCTTCTGTAGGATTCAATGGCATGCGGGTACCAACAATGAAATGTTTTCATTGGTAACATTACTGTGAGAAGTCAAGATTGTGGCACGTTCTAGGGCTAACACAGCGCTCCCATCCTTAGGCAAGACATTTTAGTACATTTGCTCTCTATATGTAATAAGTAATAACCGCTAAAGTAAAAACAGAAATATTTGTAAATCTTAGGAATCAAAATGATGCATAAACTTGTGCTATTTCGCCTAAGTTTCTTGGCAAGAAAAGTCATCATTTACATCTCACAAAAATCACAAGTAATGGGGGATTTCAGGTTTAGCGTTATGATGATTACTGCGAGCAGAGCGATGTTAAAAAGAAGTTTCAGGCTTACTTTCCAGCCCCTTGAATAGAGCTGTGAACTCGTAGTCGAAGAGGACCTTGTCTACCGAGTCGAATCTTAGCTGAGGTTTCTTGGCTGCTTGTGTGTAGCTCTCGTGTTTGGACACTGCTTCTAGCTTCTCAATGAACGTCTCAACACCGATACGTTTGGCAATTATCTGCTGAAGACTCTCTCTGGATGTGGAGAGGGGTGGGGGGGGGTATGAAAAAGTGAAATGGAATTTGCCTGGTTCATAATGACACATACTTTTCAAATATACCATTATATGATGCAAATATCACAAATTCCCATAGCTGTTATGGAAAGTAAAGTTGAACCTCTTGAACTCTATGAATATTAATCATAAGATTATAAGAATTTAAAATCATTGCAATAATGAAATTAAACTCAAATTTCAAAGTGTTCAGATAACAAGAAAAAATGAATTAATTTAATAAATGAATAAATAAATATAATTATCAAACTATTTCAACAGTTTGGTCAAACATTTTAAACTTTCAATTGATTGATACGACTCATTCAAAAGACATTACTGGTAACCAGTCATCACTTAATGAAAATTAATTTATAAACCCTCTTATGATTTCAGTACATCTTTGAGAGTTGGACCGAATTCATTTTGGTTCTGAAAACTACGGATTTCAAGGAAATAGCACATGAGACAGCACTAAACACATATATACCCACCAAGTGTTATCAAACGTACTACACAAAACATACATTTCTGCTACATGGTTTTATACATAATTTGGACTGCATGCATGAACCCTTACCAAAACTATGCAAGGGAATCAAGAAATGTGTGATGCAATATTTTAGCAATACCACATAATTTGTTTAATGCCTAGTTCACACCGACGCCGAATGTCGCGCTTTATATCGGCGATCAATTCGGCGTCATTTTTTCAAAAAATCTAACGATCTCCTGAGATATGTTATGCTAAGTTCACACCGACGCCGAATTGATGGCGCATTAAATCGGCGAGCAAAGCGGCGGCAAAGCGTAACAAAGCTTAATTAAAGCGTAAAGACCGTAATAGAGCGTGAGAAAGCTTTGAGCAATTCGGGACATTCGGCAAGAGCGCCAAAAATTTAAACTCTGTTAAGCTTTCCTACGCTTTGAGCAAAACTTTGATAAGCTTTGTGACGCTTTGATAAGCTTCAATACGCTCTCCCCGCTTTACGCAATTCGTGACAGATCGCCTCAAATTTTTAAACAGTTTAAAAAAAATTGGCGCTCTTGCCGAATGTCCCGAATTGCTCAAAGCTTTCTCACGCTCTATTACGGTCTTTACGCTTTAATTAAGCTTTGTTACGCTTTGCTGCCGCTTTGCTCGCCGATTTAATGCGCCATCAATTCGGCGTCGGTGTGAACTTAGCATTAATGGAAAGTAAATGCCACTGTGCAATGTTATTATTGTGATCAAACATGTGATTGTATGCACATGTTCTGTTTTTTTAACAAAGTCATTAAGTTTTGGAATAAAGTTGAAAGCAATATAAAGAAATATTTCATGTCTAATTTTAATTTCAAACCAAGTCATCTATTGTTTGGTATTGATTTTAATTCAAAGAAGGAAAAAGATGTTGATATATTTTTAATTATGCACTGTTTTCTATTTACAAAAGCTTTGTTGGAAAAGAACTTAAAAAGAAAAGAACACAAGAGAGACTTCTTCATATTTTGATTTACCTAATAAATTTTCGTTTTATACAGATGGAAGAAAATATTAGAAGACCACGTATATCCCTCCTGAAATGGAGGCAAATGTTAAAAATGTAAATATATTTATATTATTATGAAAAAAATAAAGAAGACCTGAAATGGTTATTTTACACAAAAAAAGAAAAAAAGAAATGTGTGATGCACTTACTTAGTGAAGTTCTTATTTGAGTTGTCGTTGAACTGTGTGCAGATTCCAAGCAAGAAAGCACAGAGTCCTTGGACCAAAACCTCTTGCTCATCGGCATCCTCGGCAACTTGTGATGTTAGCTAATACCATCACTGAGTTAAGGGTTACTAACAATCAAGACATTAATCTACATTTGCCACACTCAACCCAGGTGATGTAAATGGGTACCTGGCAGGAATCAATTCCTTGAAATGCTAGAGCGCAGTAATGCTAAAGCCAGGGTAATAATCAAAAGCGCCAGGAGTGTCAAGTCTGACAGACATGAGCGCTATACAAGAACCCACTATTATTATTATTATTAATTACTATTCTACTCATACATACTATAAAGATGCTATGATAAGACCACCCATGCAAGTACACAATTATCTTTCTCTTTTTAATTTGTGGAATATTGATGGAGGCATTGTCATCAACTTTGCATTGGGGAGAATAATTTATCAATCAGGAAATTCCAACATCTTTTGTTTCAAACCACAATTTTGTTGATTGTTATTAATTCTAAAGAGTACATGTATCTCATTATTGACTTCATTTCTCTCATCTGCCTAAAGAAAGACACAGAACACATTTTTAACCCCAAAAAAGTACATTGATGTGCCTAGGCTGTATCTCAGCAACTCAAGAGATTCATTTACAATATTCATTGATGATATATGAGCACCATGTGATTACATTTCAAAATTAGAATGACATTTATGATAAGGATACGAATGGCACATTTCCAGGATGGCCTAAGAAGTGAGATACAGCTAGTTGTGAATGAGCGACCCAGGAACTTAGTAGGATCAATAAACCAAGCCTTGTCTGGAACTTTACTGTGGGCTGTGGACGAATAGAAATATAATAATAATAATAATAATTTTGAATATATAGGAGCGCTAAAAACAATAAGTATCATAGCGCTTACAAATACATATATCGACTGTACTTCTACAACCGACAAGATTTTAACAGCCTTACATAAAAATTAAAAAAAATGTTAACAGCCTTAAACTGCAAAACCCTTTCTGACTAAAAACGTCAGCGCTGTTGACAGTCTGCGTTTATAGTCTTACGTCCAGTGTGACTACGGTCACTTTCAAATGGTCTAATCCTATCCGACAATTCACTCACAGCACCTCACAGCCACTCAGAATGTTCCTTTGTAACAAGCAAGGATGCCAGGTAGAATTGATCAGAGGGCCCGAAAATCACCTAGAATGAGCAATTTTGTGCGCAAAAAAGCCTAAACTATGGTGTGAAAATAAATCGGCAGCGTCTGAATTCAGGCTTTTGCCTGAAAACTGGCATCCCTGACCAAGTCGAGGTGGTGAACTTACCTGTGCCATGAGGTTTGTACATTGCTGGAGGAGTGAGACTGGGGGATTCCCCAACCCGGTGGCCAGCTGTACCCTGAGGAGCTGCTCCTTCTGAGTAGGGTTGTCCTTGAGAGCGTGGGCCAGGGCCACGGATGCACACCAGTTAGACAGAGGGTCTGTACTGAAGAGGCCCCCACAGAGAAGCTGGCCTGCTGTCACTGCCGATACTGTATGGATAAGTAACAATAAAGGACGGTTAAAAGTTAGCTGGTAGCAGGCAATAGAAAAATAAGGTTAAATTGTTTTTGTTTTAATACTTGAAGAGAAAAGGGAAAGAAAGAGGAAACACGGATTGAGAACGGTAAACCCCAAACAAGAGACTCCAGAGGTCTACCTCAGAATCCTCTCACCGGCACCAGAGTTGCCTAGGCCAATGATGGCCGAGAAGATTGTGCAACGTACTGCGCCGGTCTGGCAGGAAGGTGCCAATTGTGGTGAGGGGTTTTTCATGGACCAGTGGATCTGAGATTATATTATTAATAAACTATGATTTTTTAAGAGAGCGAATTTACAATAGTAAAAAAAAAAAGAAGTGAAAGGCGTAAATATTCTAAAAAGAATGAAACGTTGATAATACCAAACAACAACAACAACAATAGATTTTCCAATCGCTGATAGTTGCTAGTATTAAGAATGCAGTAATAATTTGTTTTTGATCATGTTAATCCTGGAAAACTAGTGGACAAACTGGACATTAATAAACCGAGTGGTCCCTGTATTAACCCTTTGAGAATTAAGGAATTAGTTATCGGGTTTTTAAAAAACATCACATTCCACCATCAGGACACACCAAGTCTTATGATAATATGCCTATTTGTATAGCTACAGCTACTAAACAAATATACTCCACTGTGCTTAGTACAATGTATGATATTATTACCCTGGATTTAGCTGAGCCCCCATATTAGGCACTAAAGCATTCAAGGAAATTACCTCCTACCGGGAACCTATGTACTTCACCTGGGTGGAGAGAGTCAAACGTAGATTAATGTTTATATTGCCAAAGGACACATGATCATTATTCAAAGGCATCATATTACATTCTACATGTATATCATACCAACCTTCATCCAACGATTAAAGCTTACACTGGGAACCTGAATTGCATTAATATTTTCATGTAAGGAACCTCTTTATTTGCTCTCAGCAGACAATATATCTCTACCTACCATCGGCAGTTGCTGGTAATAGTGTGGCAATGATCTGCTCCTGACCGATCTCGTTCTTGTAGAGGAAACACTGAAAGCAATAAAGAACTGCACACCGTAGCAAGAAGGGCTGCTTCTCGTTGACCATGGACATGAGAAGGACCACAATGGCTGGTCGAGGGGGGTTTGAAGGGGCGCTGACCGCAGCAAAGAAGTCCTGGTTGACACGACAACCACGGATCACCTCTGATACAGTGTTGATTGTCTATAGAAAATAAGAGATAACATCAGAATTATCACTAGCGATATTATTTTCGATACTACATCCGCAATGAGTAATATATTTAGCAACATCAGAATTACTTGTATAAAGAGAGAACAAATCCATACTGATATTACCTTCTTTTTGACAAATGAAGAAAAGTAACAGACACATATCAGTGAAAGCTTGAGAAATATTCCTTTAAAGAATAAGCAAATTATTAATTTTCACAGTTGATATCAATCAAATGAAAATTAGATTACCTATGATGTACTTGTGGGGCAAATCTCTGTGCATTTCTTGACCATTGCAATATAGATAACATTTTGAAAAGTATTTCATTCACATTAATTTATTTGTTTAAAGTAGTCTACATAGTAGGCCTATATAATCCCTGAATAAAAAACACTCATTAAATCTAGGACTAGTGATCCTACATTTCTTCCAGCAGTGTTTCCTTGATGATATAGTACAGGGTTACCCACAATGTTGGGTCTCCAGTGGCGGTGTGGAATTCATGTTAGAAACGGAGTACTTTTCAAACAAACAACCACCTTCATGGACCACAGTTTTTGCGCGTCAAGTAACGCCTGGCTGGAATGCTCCCCAGGGAATGGAGATTGTGCACACAATGTGTGCGGGCAAGCACTGAATCCAATGACCGGGGTAATAGTATATTTGTAAAGCGCTTAGAGACATTTGTATTAAGCGCTATATAAAAGCTAAATATTATTATTATTATTCATTCTCATACCAATTTGTAAAGTACACTTTTAACTTTACAAATCATCAAGCCTGTAATAAAGAACTGAAAGAGAGATATTACCTCTGTTAGAATATCAGCTGGAACTCCACTGGCCATGAGGACATCACAAAGAAACTTCAGAAGACCACACTGATGGATCACCTTCTGACAGGCTCCTGTTGCTTGCTGCGGGTTGCTCGGGGCAACAAGGATACGCACAACCTGGAGAGACACAGATATTGGCATGGTATTCAGTGGTTTATCTTTACCACTAAGAGAGAGATTTTTTAAGTTCTCCTCTTTTCATTTATCATTATATTGTTATATGAGACCAAAACTTGAGACAGATTCTATATTTTACTCCCATTCTGAGATGAGGGCTGCGACTGAAAATGTTAATAACTGAGACCTCACATAGATCAGTCTTGCTGCATAACACTCATGTGATTTATGCACTTACAATTTTTAAACAAAATAATTACTTATTCATAATAAACCAGTAAACAACTAACCAAACATTGATGCTAATTAGTTAGCTAATTAGTTTAATGACAAAATAAGCATTTGACTGTTTCAGCAAAATCCTGAGGAGAGTGGTAATATTATGTGCTCTTCATTTAACTCTACTAGGTGTATTCAACAACTCCAACATCTACACTTCCCATACCTGCCAAACTTTCACAACAAAAAGTAGGAATCTCTCAAGTGCCGTAGAAGTAGAAGTGTAGTCGTAGAAGTGTCGTAGTCGAGTGGTTTAAGCACTTGACTTGAAATTCAAAGGTCCTGGTTCGATCCCTGACATGGCACTAATGTCCTTTGGCAATGTATTAATCTTAATTTGCCACACTCGACCCAGGTGAGGTAAGTGGGTACCTGGCAGGAATTAATTCCTTGAAATGCTGGAGCACTGTAAAGCCGGGGTAATAATAAATGCACCTCGGAATAGAATTTCCAGATAGACAGCGCTATAGAAATGCCTATTATTATTATTATTAAGGCAAATTAGGAATACAGTCCATTTTGAATACTTTTCACACATCATATTCAGAAAATGGGAAAACAAATCTAAGGTTGAAAACGATAGCTTGAAGGCCCCAAAATAGGAATGGTTGGCAGCTATGAATTCCTGACCCTGCAACCTTTACCCATAATATACCTTTAAGGGCAACATTTCCTGAATCAACCATGATTTGAATGCATACCTGTAACATGAGATGGACATTGTTGACCTTCTGCGCTGACCAGGACGAATCTTTCTGGATATTGAAGAAGGGTGTGATGCGCAGGATCAAGCTGTCATCAGAAAGATTAAGATATTGGCAAATTTATTAAAACTTTTTTAAAGGTCTGTTGGATAATTTATCTTTTTATTCAATGGTTATTATTAACTTGCTCATAATTGTATGATAAATTTTGTTTATATGATGCATTACGAAAATTCCTCGCTAGAGAAATTCCGACTTTAGTGTCCCTAACTCGGAATTGTCTCATAGAGTTTGAAAACGAGCCCAGAGAAGGACCTCCCGATCTTATCACTTTCCTAATCCATTGCCAACGACGCGCTGATAAGACCCGTCAACAGAGTCTGGCTGAAGAGAAAATGTGAAGAAAAAAATCCCAAAGTTACACAAATCTGTGTTTTTTTCTCCCGAAATTTGTTCTTAGGGATTCATTTACCCCAAAAAACTTCAAAGCACAAAAATCGGGCAAGTAATACCGGAGATATGATATTGAAACTCACGAACAAATTTCAGATTTGACTCACTTCAGGAAACTTTTCCCCCTTCTTCACGCGGAGAGAGCTGTCAATCACGTTTCGACCGGCTGTTTAGCAGCTGTATCGGATTAAGCCCTCTTAGTATGACTGACCAGCTTGTATGACTGCGCATATCAGTGCACATGTCCTTTTGATTCATGTTTTATTTAGAATTTGATTTTATTACCAGAAATTTGAAAATGAACTGCTACCTCAAATGCAATTTTGAACGGGGAAAAATGAACCAGCAAAAGCGGAGATAAATATGAGATCGTGCGCTCTGCCGACGTTGCTCAGCCTACGCTTGAGCGCAGATTGTCGCATAGATTTCCGAATTTCGTCCAATTTTCTAGCGAGGCACTACGTGTACGTTCTTCCCTCGCTGTAGCACGTACGGTCTCGTTAGAAAACTGTATGCGTAAGTGCACTGCGTGCGCCGGCATCAGAATCAAACTCGGAGAAGGTTGTGTGACAATTTCTGAGCTGCGTGTCTGAGCAAGAAGTTACGGTCTGAGCGATGTGTATGTTATTGTTGTTGAATGAGAGTAGTCTAGTTACTAGACCTTCGCTGTGTTCTCATTGCTTATGTTTTAATAAACCGACCCGGCTAAGCAGTATTCTCTCTGTCTTAAATTCATTATGTTATGTTATGTTTCTACCTTTTTTCACCTTCTCTTATGTTATTGTTTGTTTTTATTATTCCGTAATTTCCTTTTCCTATCTGTCCTTACGCTATCCTTTAATTGTTTCTTTCTTCTACCACCTTCTTTTTCTGTCTTTTCTTATGTTAATCTTTGTTTTTTCCATAGTTTCATCCTTTGTTCTATCTTTCCATTATGTATTCTTAATCATTTTCTCTTTTTGTCTTAATTACTTAATGTTATTCTTTGTTCTATCATCTCTTATGCTATTGTTTGTTGTTATCATTCTATTGTCTTCCTATCTTTCCTTACGCTATCCTGTGTTTCTTCCTTCTATCACCTTCTCTTATGTTATTCTTTGTCTTTATCATTTTCTCTTTTTCTTTTTCTGTCTTTCCTTAAGTAATTATTAATTTTTTCTTCCTTCAATCACCTTCTCTTATGTTATTTTTTGGTCCGAAGCGCGGAAGCTTTGAAGTTTCATTACATTATTTATAGTGGAAGAAAACATCCCGCGCTTTTTTTAAGTTTCATTAAATTATTAGACAAAGAAGGCGATTCGTTGTACCGTTCTCGACTCTAAATAAGACCTCCCCCTCCCGCGCTTTTAACGATTCATTTAATTATTCGAAAAAGAAGGCGATTCGATGTAGGCCTACCGTTCTCGACTCTAAATCCTTGTCTTAAATATTACCCCCCCCCCCCCTCCCGCGCTTTTAACGTTTCACTTTGAGAAAGAAGACGATTCTTTGTACCGATCTCGACTCTACCAGGGCACAGCGCAAAAACTTTGACGTTTTATCATGATAATTGAGAAAGAAGACGATTCTTTGTACCGTTCTCGACTCTACCAGGGCACAGCGCAAAAACTTTGACGTTTTATCAATAATTGAGAAAGACGATTCGTTGTACTGTTCTCGAATCGTAATTCTTGTCTGAATTGCGCCCCCCCCCCCTCCCCCTCACCAGGGGCGAATCCTGCCGGCGGCAGGGGGGGGGGGACAAATCTTGATAATTTTTTTTTTTTTGGGGGGGGGGGGGGGATCCATTTTTTGAGGGAAATTTGTTGCGCCGACTAAGCCGGCCGGTGAATCAGCGGGGGGGGGGGGGGGGGGGGGGGGGGGGGGGGGGGCAGATTCTATATATATATTTTTCGGGGGGGGGGGGCGCTTTTTTCTTTTGTTTAAAAAAAGGTAAAATTTACGTTACTATCCTATTTTTTTAAACCGTTTTGGGGGGCTAGGGGGTGGCCGGGTCGGTAAAATTAATATAATTATTCGAGAAAGAAGATGATTCGTCGTACCGTTCCCGACTCTAAATCCTTGTCTTAAATACCCCCCCCCCCCCCTCCTGCCCGCGCTTTTAACGCTTCATTTAATTATTCGAGAAAGAAGACGATTCGTTGTACCGTTCTCGACTCTCAATTCTTGTCTTAATTACACCCCTTCCCACTCTCGCACAAAGCGTGGAAATTGAATTGTTTTCGCTGTTCTCTATTTATAATTCTCAAGCGCTGATGATATTGGCATGCATTTTCTTCATTCATTTTCTTTACTTTCCGTTGGCATACTTTTAGTAATAAAGCCGGTAACAACGATATTTTAATTGTTTTCGCTTCGCTCTCTCCCGTGATCCGTCTCTCTTGATATTGCTCAAGCGCTTAATTGTTATATTGACATTCATTTTCTTCATTCATTTCTTTCTTTCCGTTGCTTACTTTTTGTCATGATAGACGGTAGTAACATCAGCCAAATTGAATTGTTTTCGCTTTTCTCGATCTCTCGCAATCTGTCTCTCTTCATAATTCTCAAGCGATGGTGATATAGGATCTCACGTTTTCGCTTTTTTCTTTCTTTCCGTTGGCCCACTTATTTCATAATAGACGGTAACATCAGCTATTGAATTTGTTCGCTTCTCTCGATCACCCGCGATCTGTCTCTCTTTAAAATTCTCAAGCGCTGATGATATTGGCATGCATTTTCTTCATTCATTTTCTTTACTTTCCGTTGGCATACTTTTAGTAATAAAGCCGGTAACAACGATATTTTAATTGTTTTCGCTTCGCTCTCTCCCGTGATCCGTCTCTCTTGATATTGCTCAAGCGCTTAATTGTTATATTGACATTCATTTTCTTCATTCATTTCTTTCTTTCCGTTGCTTACTTTTTGTCATGATAGACGGTAGTAACATCAGCCAAATTGAATTGTTTTCGCTTTTCTCGATCTCTCGCAATCTGTCTCTCTTCATAATTCTCAAGCGATGGTGATATAGGATCTCACGTTTTCGCTTTTTTCTTTCTTTCCGTTGGCCCACTTATTTCATAATAGACGGTAACATCAGCTATTGAATTTGTTCGCTTCTCTCGATCACCCGCGATCTGTCTCTCTTTAAAATTCTCAAGCGCTGATGATATTGGCATTCATTTTCTTCATTAATTTTCTTTACTTTCCGTTGGCTTACTTTTTGTAATAAAGCCGGTAACATCAGCGATATTTTAATTGTTTTCGCTTCGCTCTCTCCCTCGATCCGTCTCTCTTTAAGATTCTCAAGCGCTGATGATATTGGCATTCATTTTCTTCATTCATTTCTTTCTTTCCGTTGGCCCACTTATTTCATAATAGACGGTAACATCAGCGATATTTTAATTGTTTTCGCTTCGCTCTCTCTCGCGATCCGTCTCTCTTTATATTGCTCAAGCGCTATTATTGTTATATTGACATTCATTTTCTTCATTCATTTCTTTCTTTCCGTTGCTTACTTTTTGTCATGATAGACGGTAGTTACATCAGCCAAATTGAATTTTTTTCGCTTCTCTCGATCTCCTGCAATCTGTCTCTCTTCATAATTCTCAAGCGATGGTGATATTGGAATTCATTTTCTTCATTCATTTCTTTCTTTCCGGTGGCAAACCTTTTGTCATGAAGCCGTTTACATCAGCGACGTTGAATTGTTTTCGCTTCTCTCTTTCCCGCGACCTGTCTCTTTTTATATTTTCCAAGTGCTTATTATTGTGATATTGGCATTCATTTTCTTCTTCCATTTCTTTCTTTTCGTTGGCTGACTTTTTGTCATAAATCATAATAGAAGGTAAACATCAGCTAAATTAAATTGTTTTCGCTTCTCTCTCCAGCGATCTGCGTTCATTTTCTTCATTAATTTCTTTCTTTTTGTTGGCTTACTATTTGTCATATAAAATCCGGTAACATTAGCTTAATTGAATTGTTTTCGCTTCTCGATCTCCTGAGACATGTCTCTCTTTATATTTCACAAGCGCTGGTGTTGTAGGCATTCATTTCCTTCATTCATTTCTTTTTTTCCGTTGGCATAATTTGTGTAATGAAAGCCGGTAACAGCGATATTGAAATGTTTTTGCTTCTATCTCTCCTGCAATCTGTCTCAAGCGCCGGTGATATTGACGTTTATTTCCTTCATTCATTTCTTTCTTTCGGAATGCAACGTCTCGTAAATATGCTAATAACACTTATTGTTCGACTTGAGTTCCAAAGTTGCCAGTTGCTGGTACCACATCTAATTTACTTTTCGCAGGTCCATGCTGAAACCAATAATTATTGTCTGAATTCTAGACTAACCCAACTCTCCAGGCTCACCTAAATGTACGCAAGCTCTGTTGATTCAGGGATTAAGTCCTTGATAGCCTTGTATTGACAGAGGGATTAGTTCACCAGCAGATAAGGAAGGGTCTTGTTTACTTAATGATAATGACTATATCAAAGTGCTTAAGCCCAAACTAAAGTCTATGAGACAATTCGCTGATTTTCTCTAACGGAGAGTTTTCGTCATGTGAGACATGAGAGAGAAAGCACCATGGTATTGTGATTCATTCATTAAAATTTAAATTTAGGTGTTGCCAGTTTGAGCCCTTGAACATTACATGCATCCTAAGATACAGAAATTCATCTACAGTAGTCTATTTAGACTCAGGTGTCTTGAACAGCTACCTTGAAGGATTTCTTGCTATGAATTCATGTTGTCTCCATAAATACAGCAGATTATTGTGACATACTTTGTATATAATTCAATGTTAGTAGAGTTTTTTTTCTAAGAGGACAATGAATAAAGATGAATTGAATTCAAAGAAGTAAAATCCAAGTGAGGATTATCATTTCTGACAGCCTAAAAACTGATTCAAATTCAAAACCTGTCAAACTGTTAACCAATTCAAAACTTGTCTTAAGACACATTTATTCAAAATGGCTTTTGATGATTAACTTCACTCTGTTCACATTAATGTATATTTCATATGTATTGTAATTTGTAGGTTTATTTGCATTTTCTTTTTGTTTTGATTCGTATGTAATTGTTTATCATTGTATTTTGTTTGTTATAGCGCTTAAAGACTTCGGTGGCAAGCGCTTTATAAGCACCATTTTTATTAATATCTATCACGCATTGTAAAAACTAGATGATTATCATCGTTGCTGCAAGTGGAGGTGATTTGTTTGACTCACCCTCCTTCCTTGAAGAAGGACTGATTGGAGCTATTCTTCTTGAGAAGATTGATAAGTAGCAGGAGGCAGTCTTCCACCACTATACCACCGTCGCTGCCTCCTTCCTCAGACATGATCTCCAGAAGACGCTCAAACGCATTCTCAAAGGCCACAATCTTCTGGATGTTGGCGTTTCCCTTGGTCAGCTGGATAAGCAGCAGTAGACCCTGCAGAGGTAATAAAATTGTGTTAAAGATCATGAAGCGGATCCTAATGAAATGAATGGTTGAGAGCGTACACGTGACCAGGAATTTATCTTGCCTAATGACCAGTCATTAGTAAATACTAATGACAATGACCGGTCATTAGTAAAATCATGTTATAAAACATTATTTTATAAAACAAATAAAACATCATCTTTCATTGTCTTATTTGTATATGATTTTGATCGTGGTTATCATTCACTTTTGAAAGCCCACCAATTCTAAATGCATCTACTATAAAAATGACACATGGGTTACAAGAAAACATTATGGAACTGTTTAAATGCCAAAAAATTGTTGAGAGTTTATCAATGTCAAAAAAATTTCCTGTACAGTATGAATATCTTAACTGCTTTTTCCCTCTAATTCAAACTGGAAAATCTCTATGTTTTGATCTTATATTCCACAAGAAGTTTGCCCTTGTAAATTAATTTCACATCCCAAAGGTGGATTACTGTTTCATTTTCACCCCCCTTTAAGATTGTTTAATTTGAACGATTGACAACATCTGAACATGTTAAAAATTCCTCTTATAATAAAGGGACCTACCGGTATGTTTTTATGGTTGACCTCATTACTCATATAATACCTTAATAGAGTACCTGTACTCACATCATTGCATAAAATCCCACCAAAAAAAAATGTAGTCAAGCCTGCTTTAGTGACCACCTGTCTACAAAGACCACATTTTTTGTTTCCCTTGAAAATGGTTTCTCATTGAAACATGTACTATGTTCATTTCTATTCCGCCCTTTTCCTTCTTTTCTAAGCGCATAGGGACTTTCTTTGTGTGAGTGATATGCGCTATACAAATAACGTTCATTATTATTATTATTATTAGGCATATGTACATAAACGCCTATAAAGACCACTTTTCTGGTCTCCCTTGGGTGGTCTTTATAGACAGATTTCACTGTACTTACATCATTACGAATGACCTCTCTGTTATCTGAGAGAAGGTCCATCATCTTGGAGACACCCATGGGGCTACCTAGGACATACTGCTGGACCTGACTGGCTTGGTAGGAGAGCAGGGTGGTTAAGAGTTTAATGGCCGGCCATCTCACTCGGAATTCATAGTCCTGCAAATAAAGAAGGATGAATCATTTTAACAGAACAATGACTATTACAGTAGTTTTCTTAAAAGTAGTCACCCAAAGAATCAAAAAAGTTTTGAATTGATGCAAAATTCATATCATTGTGAAGGGGAAGCCTTATACTGATCAAATATAACAACTTCCCTCTCAGTTCAAACTATGTTTGGGGCCCGCAGTAGTCATCATTAATTTTGAGGTCCAGATGTTCTACCTTCAGCAGTCCTCCGTAGAGCATCAAGATTTGTGATGCACATGCGAGACAAAGTTAGCCATCAAATTGCATGATACTCCTTTCTATGATATCTATATGATTTTTCAGCAAATTATTCATGTTTTTCAAGAGAAAATCTTTCCATCCAAACTTAATTTGTCCATAATTATCAGTTTTGAATTTTTTTCGGATGACCACTTTAAAACCATACAATTATTGAACACATTATATTTCTCTCGCATGCACATAATAGGTCATAAGGTTTGAATACAAGTTCTCAGGACATGGATGAATACCATTAAACAACCTTCAGTTTGTATGATAATAGTACGGAATATGTTCCATCATTAATTATGTCATTATGCAAGTTTTTCTCTTTCCTTTGTAAACAAATGGGACAACATCTCCTTCTCTTGGCATTAAAGCACTTGTTTACAACCAAAATTCCATTCAATAACTGCCAATAAACATAACAATCATATTCCTTTTATTTTCAGTCCCTAATTATAAAAAGAGAAACTTGACACCTGGCAAGGAAGGGACTTGGGATAAAGGATAATTCATAGACAGATCAAGAAAATATAAATTGCACAGCAGTTAAGAAAAGAATTAGACCTCTCACCTCTTACAAGATGGAAACATAAGCACAGAAGACAGAGAATTTAAAGAAGGAAAAGAGAATAAAAAGACAATAAAGATGGGGGTGAGGAGCGTGACCAATGCACAAGGGATATACAAGAATTTGTGTGAGAGTTACAGTATAAAAATACCTCTAGCAAGCCAAGGACAAGAGGAATATTATTCGGGTTCTTGATGAATATTTCAGCAAACTGTACACATAGCTTCAGTTCCTCG
Organism: Strongylocentrotus droebachiensis; assembly: GCA_035222895.1. Classification (NCBI taxonomy): domain Eukaryota; kingdom Metazoa; phylum Echinodermata; class Echinoidea; order Camarodonta; family Strongylocentrotidae; genus Strongylocentrotus; species Strongylocentrotus droebachiensis. Next base: position 43,273 of record JAVYIG010005539.1, read on the forward strand.
GGGTCCCTCACATCCCCATTGGGGAGATCTTCATCTGGTAATATAAATAGTTAACAAGCATTTACTCAATCGTTTATTGTTAGTTAATTAACATTCCATTAGTTGACTATCAGTCATTATCAAACACCATTTCATCGTCATTAAAAGCTTTAAAAATTCTGCCGTATGGCAGCCGTGCTAAAGCCAGGGTAATAATCAGGAGCGCCAGGAGGGTCAAATATGACTGACATGAGCGCTATACAAGAACCCACTATTATTATTATTATTTCACAAATTTCATAACAGTACAGTTGCACTTTTATATTATTGTACCTTAAATATCACCTCCTCTATCATTTTCATCAGCAAGAGTAGAAACAAGGGTAATAAATATGTCAATTGTCAATGCAAACTCTCGACCTCTATATTGCTTTAGTCCTCTCAAATAACCCCTTCAGATGCTACAAAGCCCAATTTCATTCAGTTTGGATCAAACAAAAATTCTGCCAAGAAACCTGACTATCATGGTTTAAAAAACAATACTTTTTACAATACCTAAGTAATAGGTATTATCAATGTTTCACTAATATCCTCTCTCCACCCAGGTGATTTGATTCAATATGAAGTGGTGCTGAAGTCATGGAGTGAGGATAACTTGGCACTTGGATTAAGTCTACATCGGAGGGTGATTAGGTTTCAAGAGTTTAAGTGCTCACTATGCACCAAGCCTTGAAGCAGACACAAACTTCATGTTTTGTCCAATTACAATTTTCGAACCAGTACTTATTTCATAATTATTTTAATATTTCCTATCATATATATACATTTGGAAATTGGTGTTTAAAAACATATTTTGAATACAAAATTCATGCAAGAATCTGTGGTAAATTTAAGCAATCCTTGTTAACTCGGCCTCTACTTTTTGCCAATTCTAAATTTTACTACATGCCGAGTGACCCCTATTCCAGTGTCATAATTTACAGCATTTTTGTCTTACTTTGTTCGTCCTCTTCTATATAGGCAGACAGGAGATTGAAGAGTGTATCCAGAGCATAACCAGTTATCTCTGCATCACTGCGGTCTGTTTCCAGTACATTCACCAAAATATCCATGGCCTGGGTGCCCACCTCAAGTCGATATTTCTGCAAAGTTATGAACACAAGGATCAAAATCAGTTTTTTTTTTTACAAGCATGCCTATAAATAATTAAATGAGGTACCATAGATAGCCTGTATTACATTCTATTTTCATTGTTTACATATGATTATCAGTCTTTTATTTCATTGAATATAATTGTTTCTCATTCACATGGTATCTTGGGCTTAGAATTCAGTGATTTGAACTTGAAGAATCATTGGTACAATAAGCAAAGATTTACAGATTGATGACAACTTCGAACATTACAAAGGAAGCATCTGCATGTTCAAATGAAAAAATTAAATGAAACACATCAAAATTGAGAATACCCTACACCAGTATTAAAATAAAAGACAACTTTCAATATGCTATTTTTGTCTTTTTTCTTTTGTTTCTCATGAAACAAGAAAATTCAATACCGTATTTGCCGGCGTAAAGGCCGCAGTATTTTTGGAGGAGAAAATATCAAAAAGTTGGGTTGCGGCCTTTACGACGAAAGAGTAACAAAAATAAAAAAACGAAAGTCAAAACCAGCACGAATTTGCACATATGGGACTAGAAACGGTAAAATAACTATACCACTATGGTACAGGACATTTCCACACATCTTACCGACAATTTTACCTTGCATTGTTGACATGAAGAGGAAAATAAACGTCCTAACACAACATTTGCCGATAGATCTTGATCTAAGTTCGTGCCAATGCATTGCAAAAGTAAAGGAAGGGACCCTTTTAACGGAGCTGACGCGAACATCCATCCGAAGTCGCCATTTTGTTTTCCCATTTTATGCAGTTTCGCATTACACCGTACATTGTGGTAGGGGTATATATCGGACACCAAATCTGCCTGTGATCACTTTTTTAGCTAAACTTCCGGTAAATTATAAGAATATTGATGAATTTGGTATCAGTTTGTAAAAAAAAATTAGTGTTTTCGAGAAAATTATGATTATTTTGTTTTGTCTGTATGTTTTTTTTCCCTTTTTTTTTTAAATGTCAAAATCGGGGCTGCGGCCTATGCGGCGGTGCGGCCTTATCGCCGGCAAATACGGTAGTCAACAGTTTAAAGATATAGACAGGTAGTGGTCAAATTGCGGTTCAAGGGTTTTGGGTGTAAAATATCCATTCCATATTGTTTAAATATTGCCTTCAGAAGTTTAGATGGCAATATTTCAACCTAAATTCACAAAAAAGCAGAAATATATGCCCAAATGTTCAATGTTGAAAATGCATTTCGATATCAATCCAGGCTGGATCGATAAAATAATCTACCAATTATATAAATTATTAGTAGGCGGTTTACCGGCAAAATTTGTATCATCACGTATTAGTCAAAACATATTCTTTCACATGATTGGTAATAAGAGCTTCCATTTCATTTTTTGAGAGGTGGGGCGTTTCCAAAACTTGTCTTTATTTTTAAGTGATTAGGTGGTAGAGGATAAATTCATGTTGTTTTACCTTTGAGAGGGCCTTGAGAGCACGGACCGCATCTCGTCTATCATCCAGGAGAGTAGATGACTGCACCCGGTCACATATCTTGGCAATCTGTCAAATAAAAGGGATACATCCAATAAAATTACTTAATAACTTAGTCATTTAGTATTTTCTGGTCTTTTTCTTCCTTATCATCTCAAGCTTTCTTCTTCTAATACTGTTGTTAGAGTATCAAATGATAGAGTAGGGGCGCTGGTCCGAGAATAAGGATCATCCGCATAAACAAGGATATCCTCGTAAACGCAGACAAATCGCATCCAAAAATAAGGATCGTCCATTTTCGCAGATTTTTTTTTTTTCTTCGGCGCTCTGCAGGTTTCGGATTCCCTGATCCACATACTGGCAATGCGAAAAATATAATAAAATACCCCCAGTTCAGCATCTACTTTTATGGGTTGTCCGTCTTCCCCAGGATATATCGCTCATAATGTGAAAGTCTTTGTACAAATTCCATGTGAAATGCATCAAGAAAATCATTGCAGAATCTGTTTTTCGCATCACCATGCGCTGATCGCAAATAAGAATTGTCTGCGAAAGTGCGGACGATCCTTACTTTTGCAGACGCGTCTGTCTCTGTTTACTAAGACCAAAAAAGAAGAAAAAAAAAGAAAAAAAGAAAGAAGGGGTTCCTTGTCTATGCGGACGATTCTTATTCTTGGTCTAGCGCCCCTACTGCACTGTTTACACACATTTTTGTATAGGGTCTATACAAACTACAAAGTCAAAGACATTATTTTAAATGATAAAAAAACATGAATTTCACTCAATTAATCATCAATGACAATGCTAAAACACAATGTTTACAAATCATTGCTTATAAATTATGCATATATGTATTTTACGCATGGAGTGTAGCTGCAAGGTGGAACTGTTAAACTCTGTACACAGAAGCAAACCGTTGTGCCGAAGAAGAAGTTTTGCATCAACAAATAGTTTAACACAGACATAAATCACAGCACATGGGACTGAAATATAATTTACAATACATATCAGTATAAAATATGGATCTGGGTATGTTTTATGTTCCAGGAAAACACATTTTGATACCTTCAAATGATTTAGTTATATTTTCATACCGTATCTGCTCCTGATTGTTGATTTTCTGGAGTATTTCCTCCCAAAACACGGCTGAAAAAGCTCATTTTGAGGGAAAATGTGGTGATTTTAGCGAGCCAAAGGAAGATGAACTGTGGAACACGTAGCACAAAACAACTGCGATAAATAACCGCAGAGGGCGCTAAATAAATATTTGAGGAAATTGTGGGGTGGGGGGGGGGGGGGTGGGTCGAAGGCAGGGGAGACGAAAATGTGGCCCCTAATTAAGCCCTATCAATACAAATATTAGACCATCAAATGCTCATTAAAATACTAATGTGATAACCCTTTTTTGTCTTAACATTAATTCGTAACATCATCAAACGTGTAATCTATAAAATATAAACTTTCCAAATTTTGTTTGCGTCCTGCTATTAAAGGGAGGCTTTACTACTGCAGCTAGAAGGGATTAGACCACCCAGAGAGCCATCGAGGTCACTGTGACAGGTGGCTATCTCATTAACTCAGCTCTCATTTAACATAAGAAAAAGAGGATCATGGGGGACCAACAGGCACCGATTTGGGAAGTTTTCTATATAGAGGGAGCAAGTAGCTACAAGTAGGACAGTGTGCCTTTAAAGCCCTTCCCCCATAAAAATATGATAAAACCCTAGTATCATACGAGTGGGTTTGTCAGGATGGTGCCGAATAAGAAAGGACAAGATTTGGGAACCTGTCATGATGTCATGATGTCATGATAATAATAATGTTGATAAAAACCATGACGATTGACAAAAATACAGAGACACCAAAAAATGGAAATATATAAGTTAAAAGAGAGGCGTGAATTAATTTGTTATAATCATTGTTTACACTTTAAAAATATTACTTGAGCATAAAAAATAGTTAATTATATTATGAATAAAAACCCTGACAAAATTACAGGGACACCAACAATAATATGATAAAAGAGAGAGGTGAATTATTTTGTTATAATGAAAGTTAGTACTAAAAAAATTAGTTGGTGAGAAAAGTCAAATTTGTCTGATTGCCATATAACGCTGAACTCAACAACAACAAAATCATAATATCCTTCTTGTGACACACCATAACAACGTTTCAATATTTATCTCTAGGCAGTGCTGTCATGTTTTAAACATGTGGCAATGCCATTTTATTTTAATTTGAAAGATTTTTCTTTCTGTAAAATGCACAGTTTTTCTTATGGGGTGAACTTTATAATTATACGGTCTCTTCTTTCCCCTACGTTCTTTTGAATGCAGCATCAATTCCACCCCAGCCATGACAGGAAATCACCTGCCCTGAGACTGGGTTATGTCGGGGGCGGGGGGGGGGGGGTCCTAACATACACTTTGTGGGTCAGCCTATTCCAGAAAGGCATGTATTCAATGGAACTACGTTTGTGTCTTTTATGATACCCTATAAGGCAACGATGATTATTCTAAACTACCTGATTTAGTAGGTAGGCCTATACCATAGAGTTGGGATAAGATAATACTGACCAGTATATTCAAAATCAAATAGGAATTTTGTTGTTCTTCAGACGTAATACAAACATTTAATCATATATATAGTAATGTATATATTATTAACATATATACTTATTCAATTATGTAAATTGTTTCCATGCATCTTTCAAATCATTTATTTCCATATGTGTAATCATTGTTTAATTATGCCTATGTATTGTAAAACAAATTCATGTACCATGTGAATGAAGTTGTATAATGAATACAAATACAGTATTCCTACATATCTTTGATATTATCATTTCCATCGAGAAATGGGTATCATACTACCGTAATTACTCCATCAAAAAGTTAAGATCCTCTTCAAGTCGAGTACCTCCAACCCACGCCCAAATTATACTGCCACGCCCACCTCCGTCTGGCTCCTACATCTTCCCATGTCGATCGTTGTCGAGGGTAGCAGAATAATCAGTCTGTACTTACAAACTCTTTGCAAAACTTTGATGGGTTTTTAGTTATTTTGTATCCATGTTTTCATAATATTATTAAAAAATGAATGTACAATAATAACAAAAAATAATAAAAGATTTTAAAGCTTTCAATTTGTGAGAATTCTGCTAATAATGATAATAAAAAAAATGCATATAAACTTAGAGGTCTGCACAGTTAGACTGCGTGTGAAATACGCTTTGTACAGCTTTATTTTAGTCGACCACAAAACAGTGCCTTAGTCCTTACCATTAAGCTGAAACCGGTAAGTATGAACCGCATTTCGGATCATTTTTTATTATTCTGATGTCAAGATTACATCCCTTACTTTTATAAGTCATTAGAATAAGGATCATTTGTGCTAAATTGAAAAGAATTATGTTGGGTAGAATTTGTTACAGTCCCGCATCGTGTCTTTTCATGTAGGGTATCGTCTGTAAAGGAGGAACTCTCGTTATTCAATTTATTGTACTTATAAAGCACTTAAATGACTTATGTAATTTGGGAGATCTGTGGTATACCTATTGACTCACCTCTAAATGTTTCTTTGAAGAAGTAAGATGCATGCAATAAAAATAAAACTTGAAGTTGAATACACCAGTTTACAGTTGTGTGCGCCATTTTAATTGGCGAGTAAACTAAGCCAATGACCTAGAGGTCAGTGGTATTTATGCGTAAATTAAGATTGCGCCCATGCAAATTATGATAACATCACTGCCTGCGCGCTGCGCTGTGCGTTCACATCATAATTTACATGGGCGCAATCTTAATTTACGCACAAACCAAATGACCTCTAGGTCATTGGCTTTGTTTACTCACCATTTAAAATGGCGCCCATGTCTGCGCATGCGCACTGATACAACTGTAAACTGGTGTATTGAAGGAGGATGAGATAGAGAGAGAGAGAGAAGAGGGGAGGAGAGAGAGAGAGAGAGAGAGAGAGAGGGGAAATGAAATAAGAGAGATGCGAAGACAGAGGATGAAAGACACATGTTAAAATATTTAGAACCTATTTTATTACAAATTAATAAAAATCATTTATAACAAAACTCAGTGAAAATATATCATAGACCCTAGACTATCTAGATCTAGGTCTATATCATAATTCATATATCATTTTTTGTTTTCAATTGACATTTTATTTTTAGTCATTTTGTGTGTTGGAACTAATGGGAAAGTTGTCTGCCACTAAATTACAGATACATTGCTGATTCAGCCAATCTGAAGAGCCCTTATCAATACAGATTACAACTTTCTCATTTTTTGTCTGATTTCATTCAAATTTTAAAGTCTACTTCTCTGATTTTTCTGCTTTTGTCAAGAGTAGTTTGCTATCAAGGTAGGATTTCCCTTTAAATTGGACATTAATGTACCATATGTTTCTTCCAATATTCAAACAGGAGAAGGCTGTTCTAAGATGACGGTACTCAGTGAACGCTTCTACTATGTCCTAGGGACCTTCACTGGTCTCCAGTCGTTCCCTGTCATGGTGGTATACCTGATACTCATAGGTCTCTCACCACTCTACCAAAGAATCACCAAACCATACTCTCTCAGACAGGTAAGTTCAAACTCCTTATATAAAGCCCCATGCACTGCATAGCTACTTGCACCCTCTATATAGCAAACAATGCCTAATCGGCAGCGCTCAAAATACACGGGGGCGGTGGGCGATTCGCCCCCGTGAGCACCATAATCGCCCCCGTCAGGTTGCTCACAGGGGCGATTGCAAAATTAAAAATCGCCCCCTTGGAATTATAAAATAAAGATTATCTTTTCTGATATAACTTTAACACAATATTGAGTATCAATTTTCAAATCTTAATCCAATGAAATGGAACTTAGATGGCGCTATCTCTCCCATCTCTAGGGTATTACCGATACTAACAATGGAAGCTCGCAGTGCAGCTAGTGCCGGCCGTCAGCAGTGGCTATACTGCTCCGGTAGCGTTTCTCCCCCCCCCCCCCCCCACCCTGTAAGGTATGACCCTGTCGCTGCATTTGATTGGCTCAATAGGACCTATACGTCATGCGCTAGTAATCAGACAGAATCGCACACAGAATCTGATGCGATAATTTCTTAAATATGAGATTTCATACAAAAATTACAAATGCAAAGCTGAGTTTACTTTAAATAAGTGACATTGCGACAAAATCGGGAGGCTTACCGTAAACGAATGACTTCCCAGGTCGTAACTTGTCCATAATCATTGCGACAATACTGGTTAATACTGGTTAATTTCCAATTTAGTCCGGAATCTGGCAGATTTAATTTTGAATTTGATCTCCACCTCACCGCACCAACGCAAATATTCATATATTTAAATATCTACCTTACGGAAAGAAAAAAAAGACGCGCGCCGGTAGTACCGGTGTGCACGCTGACGCCCAATATCTGCTGGAGCTGGAGACGATCGTGCAAGGACTAAAACATGGAGAAGTTTTTCGTTGTGAAAAGTGTGAATCCTCTGAAATCTGGTGATTCTAAAAGACCAGCAAATAATGTAACTCGACCAGTAAATCAATATTGAGAAGAAGAAGACCAAAGATGTTGCAGAGGCGGTTTAGGAGGTTGTTCTGATTAGCAATTTGTAGTCCAAGAATGCTATTTAGGGTCGACATTTGCTCATCCACCCTGGCCTTTAAACATTGATCATGACTGGCCAGAGCTTGGAATGCTTTCTTTTCAATTAAAGGCCCACTGTACTACTTGTAGCTACTTGCGCCCTCTATATAGCAAACAATGCCTAATCGGTGACCATTGGTCCCCAATGATCCTCGTTTCTTTTGTTAATTGAGATCTGATTTGATGAGATAACCACCTGTCAGTAACCTTTAAGGGTGGTCTAATTCCTCCTGTAAACTAGTACAGATGGGCTTTAAATGTTGTCATTAGCAATTTGTAGTCCAAGAATGCCGTTTAGAGCCTTACATTTGCTCATCCACCCAGGCCTTTAAACATTGATCATGACTGGCCAGAGCTAGGAATGCTTTCTCTTCAGTTAAGGAAGCTCTGAAACTGCTAAAGGCACTGTTTAACCATGTTAAATCTGAGATGCATGGCCCTACGTGTTATCAGTGTACATGTATGTGATATGGTGAAATATTGAAGCCCTAAAAGATTTGCGCTTCAAAATGATCATGAAGTGCCTCTAAAAAGTAAATATCTTGAGTGACCCATTTTACCATACTCATTTTCCCCAATAGACTGTAGTGTTATAAAAACCATTAGGAAAACGAAAAATTATATTTTTATTTCCAATCATAAATATCTTGAAGATCAGACAGGCGATCAGCTGGTAAAAAGTCATGGGATTCCTTACTGACCTAAAGGTTTAGAATCATGATTGCAGCATGAGCTAAATCCAGGGTTTTTGTTTCAGAATCCGAGTCACTGTAATAAGATCTGTCATCTCTATTGTTTTTCAGATCATGGTGGTGTATAACTATACCTGTAGCTTCGTCAGTGGTTGTACTCTGTTGGGTTTCATCGCTGGAATGGTCACATCAGGATCCATCTTTTTGAAAGAGGGCAATGATCTTCTTAAAGACAGGTAATTTTCTTCGTTTTTTCTAATGTAAATATATTCAAGCATAGCTTGCTTTTGTCACAAAAAGGGGGAATTTTCATTTCCTATGCCCCATTTCACAAAACGTCATCAGTGACAAATGACAGTTTTTGTTATAAGCTATTGAAATCCTTGCTTCTGATTGGTTATAAGCAGATTTGTCACTACTTTGGGTAATTTGTCATTGAAAAAAGGCTTTGTGAAACACCCCCCTGATGTAAATTGATTCAAGCATAGCATGGATTTAGAAATGTGTGATCAAATGCACAATGCTATAGAATAAAAGCGTTTTGTACGTAGTTGTAGGAGGAGGAGGAAGCTGACATCTTTTGTCCATATCAATTTTCTTGTTTCTAACTTTTGACGCTTTTTTAGTGACAGTGTAGGGTTATGGATGTGATTTAGTTTTAGGTTTAGTTTTAGTTTACTAGGTATAATGCTTTCTGGCTAGGATGAGGTATATATTTAGTATTAAGACAAAGGAAAAGATAGATTGACAGATAGTTTTATTGGTTTCCACAATATCTCATTTTACAAAGAGTGTAACAACATATTGAAAATGATTAAATACTGGTACACACTATTCAGAATATTGTCCATTAAATTGGACTTAAGAGTGTAAAAAATAGAGCATTATTTGTATACGTATCATCATATTATCTGTCCTTTTCAGCTTCTTCCTATACTGGTGCACCAAGAACCTGGAGCTCCTGGATACCCTCTTCATGATCCTGCGTCACAAGCGTCGTCAGATCTCTTTCCTCCACGTCTACCACCACGCCAGTATGGTCCTCCTCACCGACTTCGCCTACCACTACTCCCCCTGGGCTGGCATTGCTTTCGGTCTCTCCATCAATTCCTTTGTCCACGTCTGTCTCTACTACTACTACGGCTACACCGCACAGAAGCCGCTAAGCGGCGCCCCGACGTGGAAGCGCCACATCACCGAGCTTCAGATCACGCAGTTCCTGATCGGTTTGGTGCACAACACCATAGGCTACTTCCATCATGGTTTCTGTGCGTATTCCATGTTCTACGGTGCTAGTATGCTGTATTTGTTCTCGACTTTCTATTACAATGCCTTTTTACGTAAACGGAAAGGAGAATAGAGAGTTTATCACTCATTACTCTGTCACACTGCCAAACTGATTCCAAGCCGTCCAATTTTGGCAATTCCAGGAATTAATATGACCTTTTTATTCTGGTCTGGTGTCAGCCTCGATGGTATGACTGATGTAAATACCTCAGTCACACTGCCAAAGCGACTGCAAACGTACAACTGCAAACCAACTAATTAAATTTATCCATTAGGGTAGATTCATTTGTTGTTGTCTGGTGTAGGTCTCAGTGGTGTGACTGAGGTATACATTGTAATCTATATGTTCCACTATGCAGTCATTCATCTGTGCAAGAGATATTTGATTATTAACCCATTCCTTATGTGAAGTGGATCGTTCCTGTATACAAGCCAAGGAGAATGAGACAACTCAGTAGTCGGTGGGTTTATTTTAGAGGAAAAAAAGGAAAGGAACCAATTAAATATTATATATGTTACAAATGTAACAATGTTGATATTGGCAATACTTTCACTTTGGAACAGACAGCAAGCCGGAACTGAAGGAGAAATTAAATATTTATGCCACATTTTTTATTTTTAAGGACTAATACAAAATTGTACTTGATAGAAAATACTTTAATACTTACAGGGTTTATACCTTCACTATGCAAAAGAAACAGGGATTAACATAAAAACCTCTACATAAAGAGGCCACTAATATTTAGGAAAGTAGAGGGTGAAAGGGATGTACTGTATTGCAATTCATATTTTCATAGAACTGCTGTTAGACAACTCACTCCTACATGTAGATCCTAATATAATGATTGGTCAAATGCGGTCCTGCGAGACTCATTTACTGAGACTATGACACATGTTTTTAGAGAAAAAGCGTGCCAATTATCAATTTGTTTGTACTTATATAAGCTTATTAAACTCAGGTTGTTGTTTTTTTGTTGGGGGGGGCAGTATTTTGTGTGTGTGTGCCATTTTCGATGGCAAAATGCCTGTTCTGTCCTGTAAAGTATCCTACAAGCATCTCACATCCCCGGTGGGGTCACTCCTCCGCAGAGGGTGACGCATATGACCGTTACCACAAATTCAAATACCCCCCTATTGCGGTCAATTTCAAGGACATTTTGTGATATTTAACCCCCTTTTTTACGTCAAAACAAGGACAAAATCGTACCTTGGAATACCCCTATTTATAAGATTGTGAGGACACTTTCGCAAATTTACCCCTATTTTACCATATTTCAAGGACAAGACTCGGCTCCGAGAATTTTTTTTTCCCGGTTTTCTCTATTCCCTTTTCCTGACCCCTATTTATCAATTTCGAGGACACCTGTGCACCCCTATTTTCTATATTTCGAGGAATATTTTGTCCGCGGACATTGCTTGAAATTGACCCCTTTTTCCGCGATTTTGGTAACGGTCATGCGGTCCGGAAGTCACATTGAGTGACCCCACCAGGCTCACATCTGCAATTTGGGGATGTTCATTGGTTCATTGAACACACCAGTCATGACGAAATCATGCATTTTAACCAATGGTCCATTAAAAAAAATTCTTCCTGTATGCAGGAACTGTAAGAGGCATTGATCTGTTTTGTTTTGTTTTAATACAAATTTTGTGAGTAAAATACAACTTTGGGGATTAAAGAACACAGTTTTTGAACTCCAGAGGTTGGCCGGTCTGCAGAAGTGACCCTGTTTTTATTCAGGTAGTTACAATTCTTGCCCATGGATTTTAAAAAGTACATATTTTATCAACTCTGGTACAGAGAATTAAGAGAAACTCATCATGTTGTTATATGATTTATAAATTCAGCTTAGTATCATTTAGTGCAGACTAGATTTTGGTAGATGAGGGAAACGTTGATACAACTCATCAATTTAAAACACCTTTTCCCCCATTTTCTAAAATCAATTAGTTTAAGACTCTACCCACAGTCTGCCAAGCACTGGTTGATTGTATTTTTTTTTTAAACCGTAACAATGCAAGTGTAGGTCCTGATAACTAGTTGACGCACAAAGTTTACCACAATGTTTATCTTTTTCTTGTGATGATCAGATCATGTAAAAGTATAACCCATTAGAGATGATTTATTTACAGTGAAACCTGCTTTAGAGACCACCTGTATAAAAAGACCACTTGTCTATAAAGACCATTCTTATATTGTGTTGATTAGCTCTGTGACAAACCTTTAACGCTGTGATAGATTAATCTTGCACTGGAAACGGTTACCAGGTATAAATTTGAAGCCTTTGTTATACATTTATATAATATGGACTGGCCTTGAGGGAGATACCACATAATATTTCCCAAACTAGACTCATATTGCCCCGAGTTAAAGACGAGGGCAATATGGTTCTTGTGAGGGAAATATATGTGGTATCTCCCGAAAGTTAAGCCAGTCAATATTGTTATTATTATCTAAATCAGACATCTAGAGCAAATACATACATGACGTATCTCATAAAACTGGAAAAACTATGTCAAACCAGCACTGTGCATCCAGCTGCTTGACAAAATTGTCGATACACTGCAAACAGTGTACCCAATTTGGTGTGATTATTACGTCACAATAGAATACGCGCAAAGTGCGCAGGTTCTCGTACGCATAATAGATGCGCAATGAAAATGACAAAATATGGCGCGGTGAATATGGTCTTATATTTCATGCTTTTTTAACACGTAAAGTCCATAGGTTTTTTCGTGAGATGGTAATATGGTCTCATATTCCCCGATTAGCTCTTTTAGGATTACAAACTATATATGATATGATTTTGTAAAACCACTGCTCAGATGTCTGATACAGGTAATAATTGTATCTATCCCATGATACCGGGAGATTGTTTGAGTGGCATTCAAAGATTTAAACCATGATTATTATCTTTTATTTTCTGTGTTGGTGTGTGTAACATAGCTGTGGGCCTCTTCTCACTCCTAGATCTTGTAAATTTATTTGCAACCAAACTGTGATATATGCCATTTTGTAATTGTACTAAGTGCATTATAGTAGAGAATAGAAAAGTGCCTTTCATTTTTTTTATACACATCTGTCTTTCTAATAGTTATCAGTACTATTGTACTTTGTATTGGCAGGTTTAGGGTTCCATTCCCAGTCATGTCTACGCAAACAATAGTAGTGAAACTCTGGAAGGGCCTTTTTTTAAATATATGATTCTCTAATATCATATTCTCAACTCTGATGTGGATCGTTTTGTATTTCCCAGAGATTACTTGTAGCATTTGGTGTTAACTTAATATGTAAAATGTGTTTGCATTGTGTGCCTGTCAGAATTGCAATAAGCAGGAAACTTCAAAATACACTAAACTATCTCTGCAGACTAGTTCACTTCTGCAAGGGACAACAAAAAATAGGCAATATTGATTAAAGTTTATGCTCTTTTTTTTTTCAATTTGAGAGGAAAACTTGAATACCGGTAGAGAGAATATTGTTTTGAATATAAATTTAATTTCTTTCTGGCTCTGAAGAAACAATCTATAATCTTCTTCTATTTAATTGTGAAGCAGATATTGACTGAACATATTTTCTTAATAAATTGATTCAATTTTGTATTTAATTGATGAAGAATTTTTTTTCTTCAGAATAAAGTCAAAGAGTCTGATATCTTTTTTTAAAAAACATTTTCATTTGATCAGAGCTGAGCATAGCTGGTTTTAAAGAGTTTATTCTGTTTTTGCACTTTTGCCATGCACTATTTAAACTGCACAAATTTGTATGTATAATTTTATGAAAAAATGGCTGATGGTTTATAGTGTTTAACAAGTTTGTGGTTGAAATTATGTATTTCTTTAATTGCATGCATTTATGCTTTCATATGGTTGTGTAGAATCTATTTTTTTGTTATAAGACATAGAATTTATGTGTGAAGATTTTGTATCGAGTGTGTAATCTTTATTCCAATATACTGTTATAACAGTTATATTCACTAAATATTTTTAAAGATATAGTATGTCTAATTTGTGAATTGAGGGCACCCATATATGTTTATGAAGAAACATGAATATCATTTTGATATATGTTTTTTTATTTTTTTGTAAATTTTACCATAAAGTCACAGAAAAGGCACTGGAAGAGAAAACTGACAATTCATAATTTTAACAAGGAATGTGACTCTAGTGTCAAAGTGCAATTGCCACACAAGTCTATCATCCAGAAAACTGTGTTCTAGAATCACATATATGTACCGATATGTATATCGCTTTACTTACCAATTTTTATTTGAGCTCTACTAATCCTGCTAAAAAAGAAGAGCAAACAAAGTCTGGTTACCTGGTAATTTGTGATGATAAGGTGCGGAGTGAAAAGTTATTAGCTTGCAAGTTTGTTTTTTTGATAATTTTTTGTCAGTCTTTTTGTATTGTTTTGTTTTTCTTCAATACTTACTGTCCAGTGCTGATCAAACTATTGACCAGCCAACAAGAATGCAATGTTGTAATTACTGGTATTTGTGTTTCTTCAAATTCAACTCATAAACTATGTTGGTATCTTGATATTAGCAGTGCATTTGTCTTGCAGTTAGGTGGTTATATAAATCTGAAGCATATATGTTTTTTAAAGTTTCCATACGTAAAATAAGTGCAGAAAATCAATGAATTTTAAATATATGAGAATGAACATTTTATACATGCCAGAGACATTTTTGTATTATATTCCAATATGCATATTTTCTGAGCAGCTACATATTACTGTTGTATTTGGTACATGTGTTTAAGACATTGACTGCCAATTAGTGCTACCTCAGTTATTTGTGAATTAACTCAAGCATTTCAACTTGCATTCCTATGAAACAGTGTGTTCAATTAAGTACTTGTAAAGCATTTTTGTTACTTTGTGAATTTCACTGGAAGCAGGGTTCTTTCATCCGGGTGAATTGTATTTACATTTTGAACCGAAAGTGTTTCTTAAATACTGAAAAGCAATAATTATTAGCATTTTTTTTGTTTAATCAATTAGTATACCATTATCCATTAATTTGTGTTTGAAGCTCAGCATGTTCACTTTTTAAGGGGCTCAAACTCAAAGTAATAATTCAACCCTTTGAGCTAATATCGAAATGATTATTGTGTATGTGCCTTCATTTGTATGAATTTTGTTATGAAAATGAGTAAGAATTGTAACACATGAGACATTTTTTGTCAAATTTTTGTGCCTCATAAGATTAATGGTTGATAAGAATTCAAGGCAGCTAAAGGTCACTAAAATGTATATTTTCAATGTGCCAGTAAGAAAATTTCTCTTCTTTTGATTGACACATTTTATTGTTTTTAATATGAACTTACTAAATCTAGCCTAGAATGAGTATGTGTCAGTGAAAGTTAAGTTCAGGGGCGGATCCAGTGGGTTTGGGGGATTAGGACCCTACCCCCCCCCCCCCTCTATGCTCCATAACCTTTTGGTTTTTGTAAAAAAGAACACCCCGAATTCTGATGACTTGTTTCCTTGCTGCTTGTCAGAATTTGGAGAAATTGCCCCCATCCCCTGTACAATAAATAATAATACACTTTTTTTTAAAGGTAACAAATTGGGTTTTCTGGATGCAGCATATGATAAGTCGATGACCAAAAGGACAATTAATTCTTTTTTTTCTCAAAGAATTAGCTACATGGATAGTACCTGGTGTCATGAGATAATGTTTAAAAGTGAAGAAATATTGAACTTGTGATCCTATAATAAATTGTTTATTGAAAATAATAACTTGTTGTTGTGAGAATCTATTTTTCCTATTGATGTCAGTTTTGTCTTTCGTGGTAGATATTCAAAAGTATGCATGTTACTGCAAAGTTGTTTTTCTGCTAAATTTTGAAATTTGAAGAAACCGAGAAACGTGGTGTATAATGTTGTTACAATGTTCTGCCACATTTAAAAGAACGTTGCTGTTGGGGGGGGGGGGGGGTTACACCCACTCCATAAATCACAATCCATCATTGTCAATGGCAAATGTCAAATCGTTGACGAATTTCAAAATTTGTCACCTATTTTTCGTTCCTGTTTTCACGAAGTGACGGTAGTGAGGAAAATCTGCATGCAAATTGTATGCGATTTTCATTCACTACCGTCACTTCGTGAAAATAGGGACATTTTGTTAAAACCGATTCATGATATAAATTCACCGTTCAAATGTTTAGGTACCCCATATTTTATTCAAGCCATGTCAGCAGAATTGAAAATCAGATAACTTATTTTTGTCACTGATGGAAAATTTTCTACAGCAATAGCCCTTTACCCTCCATAGTCAGAACAGTTTTGCGGCGCCTCTCTCTCTCTCTCTCTCTTTCTCTCTCTTTCTCCCTCTCACTCCCCCTTCTCTCTCTCTTTTTTCCTCTACCCCTCTCTCCCTCTCGCCCCCCTCTCACCCTCTCTCTCTCCCTCTCTCTCTCTCTCTCTCTCTCTCTCTCGCCCCCATGCGAGCATTATATTCGGGAACATGTCCCCCTTTTCACCTGTCTGTCAGCCATGCATTCGATACTGATACAGTACTATAGATGTACATATATTAATACACTTGATCTTTGCTCATTATTTCTTTCTATCTTCCGTTGTCTCGGGTACTTTGCAAAGTCAATTGGGACTTATTTTATCTGGTGCAAATCATATTTTAAATGCGATAATCTATTTTATCAAAACAATCATTAACTTTACTTCATTATCATGATGTTAATCGCTATAAGCATTTGAAAGGTTTATTCTGAGGTCATCGTAAGCACATGTTTTAATGAGGCAACACTGAAACACATCGTTGCATGATTTTAGTGATGATGCTATGTCAGGAACGAATAATGAATAAAAACTTCTTTTAAATGAGAATATAACCGTGTATTCTATGAACAATTAACGAAAATCAGTTTATATCTATGGGCACTATTTTGAATAGGATATATCGAAAGAAATTCAAAAGAAAAGTGAGAGAGGTAAATAAATTGATTCGAAATATTGGTTTTAATTAACAAAGTTGTTTTTTTATACGGCATAATTAGAGATAATATGCTTAAGTTTGAGTTTGAGTTTATTGGTTTCACATTTATCATGCAGATTAAATACAGATAACAAAATGTACATAAAATACATTTATTTACATCCCATAATAAAATTATATATCACCAAATATGTTTGACAACTATTATCATGTTAAAGGAAACCCAGACAAGGAGAGTAAAAGACTGAAATGTGCAGGAACCTATAAAAATAAATACTAATGCGATTGTTCTCTTCTTTTTACATGAACCGAATTCTTGAATCTTAAAATATATGTTTGTTCAATCAGTACTTGATTATTATCTGTATGTTTGCATTTATTTCCTTTTTATTTTACATATTTTTACATACCGGTACTTTACTTCATGAATTACTTGATCAAATACAACTTATGATTATATGTTCAAGGGTGGCATGCCGGGAACAAAAGTCATTGTCTTGAATGTCATTGTCATTGTCATTGGCCTCTTATAAAATATTAGGACTGCTCCATTGATTTGTAAAACTGCTGACCTGACAATCTTATATAGAGTGTAATAGCCTATACAGGATCCAGTAAGTCTGCTCCAAGTTAATCTGAATATAATAGAGGCAAGTAGTGAAAATCGAACACCCTTGTTCAAATATTATATATGCGCCTCTCCCCTGAAATAGAAATTATATAATTTTTTGGTTTTGTTATCAATTTTTCAATAATTACCGAAATACTTGAGATCTTTTATACAAACTAGACCAGTCAACAGCAATATTATTTCAGAGATCCCCTCAGATGCCGTCCTTAATCTTGTTAATGTTCGAAGTATACATTTCTACTCCATCGATCTGAATTGATGTGATATTATTTGCTGGTCATATTATGTTTCATTCTTTCCGTTTTAAAAGGGAAAGTCCACCCTGATATTAAGCTGGTTTTGATAGAGGCAGACAATTAAATGAGAGAGACAGGTCAGTGAAAGGTTGAGCAAACACCGATTGAAAGTAAGAAAATTGTGATTTATGAAGGCGCGACCAATTGGGAACTCTATGACGTATCTTGCGAGATCACCCTCTCATTAACCCTATGCTAAAAAGAACTTTAAAAAAATAAAAAAAAATCTTCAATCATATACATTCACCCTAAATATAATTACATGTATTGTAAAATATTTTTTCATTCAATGAAACAAGTCTGACAACATCAAAAATTCATTACTTTCTTATTTTTAATCAGATATTGCTCAAACTTACACCAGTTTGTTTCACTACTTTTTCTGCTTTTATTAAAAATCAAGATAATATCAGTATGCACTTCCCCTTTAATCGGAATCATACTGGTGGCATTGATCAATAATATAGTGTTTCTCAAATTAGGACACAAACAAGTAACACGAGACACAATATTTGAACATATTATATTACATTTTGATCTCAGTGTTATTTGGAGGTACATGTATAATAATGCAAGATTGAACTTAGTCGTGTTCATAGCATTTCTGAATCAATAGTACCTTATCAATTTATTCATTGCATGTAGTTTAGCCATTGTGAGGAAAAAGAATAAAAGGTTGCATTTTGGAGGGGTAAATCAAATCATACGTAAACACTGCTTCGATCATTTTGATTGTTGTTATGGCAAAAATGAATGTTAAAACAAAATGGAGGGGTAAAAGTATACAAGGCTATCAAATTAATCAAATTGTTCGCAATTTCATTTTTTCATAAATGGTTAGTAACTTGGTATAGTATTAATCCAAGTTTTGAACAAAGTGGTGGTCCCGTGCGAAGTTTTGCTAGCAACAAAAAAATCGTGGGGAAGGGACATTTTTTTTCTTCTATCCAGAACCGGGAAAAGGTTATTGCACCAGCTCTACAAAATTGGAGAGTAAGGGAGGACGAGGAAAAATCCCGACTCGGGAACGTAAAAATGAAGATTTCCATCTATATAAAATGTTTCAACATGTCGACATACAAGTCCATAGATTTGTGTTGAAGGGGCTGACGGGGTAATATCAACTTTTGATCAACCTTATTGTAAATGTATTCTGACATTCGTTTAATCATTTCAATATAATGATCCCTCCCACCCCCTACCGAAAAGATAAACTCGCTTTGAATACCAGGTGCATATTGCCACGTAATAGCTATAGACGTTGCATTACATTACTTTGACAAGCATTGTTCTCTAAGGTTTAAGTCCACTCGACTTTAGTTCAAATTATACAGATGTCACGAGAAAATAATGTACTTTGATCGTTTCTTCTGTCAAAGTCATTTGATGTTCAAAATATCTGCACGTTACCGAGGTCACTGGGGGATAAATGACGGAGGGGTTGCACAAGCGGCCCATGTCCCCTGTTTTGCCCCCTTTCTTCGTAATGGAATCCCTTCTTTCCTAACTTTTCTTTGCTTGTCATCCATTTTTTTCGAAATGATATGCCCCCCCCCCCCTCTTTTTTTTTTGTTAAAAATTCGGTATGAGCCCTGCTAAGAAGCTGCTCATGATCAGATAGTTCCTAACTAAATATATATTTTTTCGAATATTATATGTTCTTTCGAACAATATAATGTAATGCATATTTAGGTCTTAACATTTTTAGACCCTACATAGGCGTACATGACTTGTATGGGCCTTTATTAATAAGTTATTCTTTATGGATTGTTTTTGTCCATACGAGGGTGTGGGGGGGGGGGGGGGCATTCCTAATCATGGCCATGACCTGAAACTGCACGGCGTGCAAGAAAAGGGTGAAGAGTTGGTGCTGAATAGGCTATTTTCGTAATGTAATCAAAATAATGCAGAAATCTTTGTAAAATGCCTCGTTACAAAATTCACCTGTTACAAATAACTGTATGTCAGGTAGGACAAACTTTATGGCTTATCCTACCTCTAAAACACATAATTTTATGCAATTCGCAATCTGGCTATTGCGATATAAGTATCCGTAACAGGTGAATGTAATAATTTGTAACGAGGCACTTAACTAATGTGCATTTAATTTGATTACATTACGAAAATTGCCTATTTCAAAGGTGGTTTTGAGATTGATAAGGTGCAAGATTTTTAGAATATATATTTTAGGCCACAGGATAATATATGTTGTATTTTCTGATAGCGGGGCACTGTAATATAGTGATGAAGGCCTCTGACTCTCATGTCAGGTCCTGGGTTCGATCCCTAATCGGTGCTTAAACCACTGGGCAAGGAGTCGTGTATCTACCTTGTTCCTTATGGATACCTGTCAATGATAATGGGTTGATAATAACTATTCAGGGCCTTCTGGAAGAGCAGTATTCATATTTATGAGGCTACCCTGGGAAAACAAGATAATTATCTCAAACTGAAATATGACATTGGATTAAAACTTTCAAAAGTTCTGCTAGCCCTCATCTCCCCTTGTTCCTCGGAAAGAAAGTATTGGCAGCTGGGGGTACCCCAAACATGTCTAAAACTTACTTGTAAATTATACCCCTTTTTCAAGCATTCAAAAGACAGTTGCTTTTCTACAAAGGGTTCAATGATAATTGCCCCAGTTTTTTTTTCTTTACCAGACTTTGTACCTTTCTTATATAAACTAATACCACAATTGATTACATGCATGATTCTTGAATAAATCCTTTAGGTAATCGAGATTTTTTTGTTTGCATAAGAGATGACGTCCGAGCTTGGTATTTTCGATATCCAATAGATAGAATTATTGCGACTAGAGAACTTTGTATGTGGACATATAATATATAGGTATATCATGTATAAAGTACTATCTGAGTAAAGGTCATCTGCATGCGTATGGGCTCAATGGTTTCACAAGACTGAATATCAAGTTTTTCGACGTTGCGAGCGACTAGTTGACACATTATTATATTGACAGTCATAAAATTTATTCAAGAATTATTAATAAACAAATATTGCCAAATAATTCAGGAAGCATGTATGTAATCAAGGTGTCGGTTGCCCAATATTGGTCGCTTAAACACCTTTGGGGAGAAGGGGAAAATTAACTCTTAACACAGACCCGGGGACTACTGCCCCCAGCGCCCCTCCCCCACGTTTAAGTCAATACTAGCGTCACGAACTTGAAGATCGTGTATAATGTAAATATTTGACTATTTTCCTTGAAATTCTTTATAAATCAGACAGGAAGGCCTTATGTATAAAGACAGAGAAGCATTATTGCTTAGATCACACAATTCAATTTGTCTGGTCCACATTTTGAAATTCAGCGGATTCTTCGTTTTCTTCTTCGTCTTGTTTTGTGTGTGTGTGCTTGTGACATCACGTATAAAATATTAAACATAGTACATCGGCTATATGCTGCCTTTCTCTGTTTTTGTTTTTGTTTGTTTTGTTTGTTTTGTTTGTTTGTTTTAATTAATAAAGGAAAGGCTTGGCTATCTTTCCTATATACTGTAGTAAAAATAAAAAAAAAATAAAAAAAATACCCTTCTCACATCCCACCCCCCCCCTCCCCTTTGACAAACCTGCACACATAGCACAAAAAGTATGGAAGAGCATAATTATAATCATTATGTTTTTGCAAACGTCCCTATATCACAACAGGATTTGTCTAGATAAACCAGTTAATTTATTACAAAATGTAGACATTGAAACACGTACTCGTCACTGCATGGGAATGTCTGAGATAAAGACTAATAGTTGAGAGTCTATATGATTAACTAGATATATCCAAGTGTTCGGTTATTCATTAACTAAAATTTCAATCTTATCATTCTTTGATTACGTCATCTTAATTATCACCATGCGTTCTCTGAATGGCTCCTCTTTATGTGGTGTATAATTATTATTCGATAATATAAACACCTGGGTTTTTTTTGTCCTACACAGTCATGTATCCCCCTCAAAGTCAAATATTTAACATATCGAATTCTTAAAGGTCCCCGAATAAATCTAGTTTGCTGCAATTTTCCTTGAATACCTTAACAAAAATGATCACTCATATTGATTAAAGTTTCGGCGTTCTTTTCCCCTCAGGTTTCCTTGGATTCCATGACCACAATCAGAGAATATTTTGTAAATTTTTACAATTTTTACATAGTATCGTGTGTTGTGTTTGGCACTTCGAGATCACCCATTTCTTTCTTGAAATATTCCTTAATTGTATTAGCTCTAGACCACTTTTCATATCTTACTACCCGTAGAACCTATTTTACTATAACTCATTCATTTCGATACAGAAATCGAGATATTCCATTTTCAGCTAGAGATCTGGGGGTGTTTCACAAAGAATAAGATTGACTTTAAGTTGGACTTAACTATGGCAGGCCATTCATGCCACTGGTTGCTCTCACATTTTTCTCTCAATTATGATCTTTAGATAACTTTTTTCCTTCAATAATGTGTAAAAAAGTGTAAATTCTGTAGATTGTACGTCCCTTGAGAGACCAATGCCAGTAAATGGTGAGAGAAAACAGTGGCATGAACGGCCTGCCATAGTCAATCTTAGTCTTTGTGAAACACTCCCCTGCTCCGTTTGCAGATTAATTCTAAAGTAAGGATGGGGGCCAGGGGCGTACACAGGGGGGGGGTTTGGGGGTTGAACCCCCCCCCCCTTTGGTATTTTTATGTGTGTAAACCCCCCTAAAACCCCCCCTTTTATTTTATTTATTTTATTTTTTTAATTATTAAAAAAAAAAAAAAAAAAAAAAATTATGCCCATGGCCGACCTAAAAAAGGTGACCTTACCCCCCCCCCCCCACCCACAACGAAAAAAAAGTCAAATATCCAAATTTCGAGACCAAAAAAAAAAAAGTGTCCTCTTACCTTGAAACCCTTGAAAAAATCCTGCGTACGCCGCTGATGGGGCAGCAGTTCTTATGACTATATGATTAGCTTTTAATCATTAAGTTTTGATAGGATTTGGTTAATTTATAAACGGGATAATTACAAATTTTGTGATAACAGCGGATAATGATGATTGTGATGGTTTCTTCCCGTGACTTTTAATCGAGAGGTCGAGAGTTCAAGTCTGTCTTATCCGAGGAGTGTGGTATACTTTGGTATTTGCTAGAAGTATTTTGTTGATGGGGCGGGGGGGGGGGGGGTAGTTCGTGTTATCCCATTATGTTGTAAAATCAATGTTTTAACGATCGATGATAATAATTTTTGCATATTGTCTTAATCACTTTGGTTAGGAATTTATTTGCAACAAAATTATAGAATAAATGCAAATGAATTGGACATTTACACGTCGTTAATTCGGTATCCTTTGTATATACAATTCGAACAAACTTTGTTTCGGATTTGATTTTATTAAAAAAATCAATTAACTGAAGTAAAAATGAGTAACAAACAGGACCGTATCGAAATAGTGAACAATTTCGGTTTCAATCAAAATCTATCGATAACCTATTCACTGGGGAAACATTTCAGAAAAATATGGCGATTACCTGAATTATTAAAACGAGATATATTTCTGTCTGCTATCATTTTGTCTGAATAACCACGATATACTATGTCGTTTTTCTCATCTTCCCTGGTATTCATAAAAGAATGAAGAGTAAAAACCAAGGTTGTTTTTCTTCACATTAATTTTATTTGCTTTTCCTACTTATGCAGATTCTCCCTCTTCAATCAAAACGTGTTACTTACTTTCTATCGACTTTCCGAGTTCTGTTTCCATTATCGATTTATATCGCCGCTCTATTCTTTCTCTTTCTCTCCCCATTAGTATTTTCTTGTCTTCTCAGCTTTGCATGACCACGATGATTCTTTACTTTTAATATCATCTCATCTCATCTCCAAAAGGGCAGTAGTTGATAATTTCGCAATTCTATCCTATGTCGCTTTCCATCCGGTCCCCCCCCCCCCCCTGGGAAAAAAAGTGTAAAAACACGTTAATTTGACCTTTCTTGGGAGATGCCCCCCCCCCCCCCTGGCGCTCAAGGGGGGGGGGGGGGTGCAAATTTTCGAGGGCCAAACAAAAAAAATGTGTTCACTACCCCCACCCCCACTTTCCCCCACTGAGCGAATTTTCGGTTGATTTTAATCACTCATGCGTGAAATATGCATCTTGCGAGTTGCATCAAATGAAAGAAGAGGATCTAAGCTTTACAAATATGTGTCGTTTAGTAATCATAATTGTGATTAAGTTATGATAAAACATCGATAATTCTCGGTTTCGTTTTTTCTGGGACGCACTGTATAATCCTTATCTTTCTCTCTCTCTCTCTCTCTCTCTCTCTCTCTCTTTTCCTCTCTCTCTCTCCCTCTTTCACTTTCTTTGCCCCTTTTATTCTGAGACCCCAGACAATTCTTAATTACAGAGACATCTCAATGCTGTTCTATATCATCATCAATGTACTTGAAATCCAAATACACTTTTTATTTTTCAAGTCTGTCAATGTATGATGCCTCATTCACCACGTCAGGATGTGAGAGTTTTACAATTCTCTCACTAAAAATAATCATTAATTTAAGAAACATAAATATTGCAGGTACAGAATCAAGCAGAAAAAAAAAAATTCTATTACACATTGTGTACAACACTGCATTGGAGGCTGATGCCCATATATTATCAACTTTGTCGAAAAAGAAAGTACATAAAGTAGAATATCTTTATTCTTTTCATTTCCTAGGTACATTCAATTAACTCTTCATGATTAGAAGTCATAAGCAACCTTGCTTACCTGGATAAAACCAGTATAAAAACAAAATATTATATTCAAAACAAACAGGGTGGCTATAAACATGAATCAGGTTACTTGAATTGAAGTGTACTGAACTTGCTCATGATGAAGAAGTAGCCCCACCCCCTCTCCGAAGGAAAAACAAAATACAAAATAACTGCTTGACCAACGAGACAAGATTGATGATAGCAAGTTGGCAAGTAAACACATTTTCTTTGCCCGGGGGGGGGGGGGGGGGGGCAATCTGGTAGGTATCCCCTGCCATAATTATACTTTCATCTCATTATCACTTTTCGTAAATGAAATAAACTTAATAATTTACAGTGATCATCAAACAAAGCATAATGAACCTTATCATCATTAATCACCATAATTATAAATAAGAAAACATTTAAGGGAAAACACACTGTTTCAATGATTTAGCAATAACTGAGATAGTCAAATTGCAAAAGTTAGGGAATTAGCCCAAATTACAGGTAATTCTTTGGCATATGTTTAGTAAATATGGCACAAAAAAGTTAATAGCTCGAACAGAAATCATTCTCCTTTCACTTAATAACACTCTCTGTCTTTTTAAGAACGGTCGAGGCAAATTAACATAGACAGTGTCCAGAGTTTTGGGCCATAAAACATATCAAATGCTCATTCATGAAATGCCAAATTTTGGAAGCTACAAGCAGAAGAAAAAAATTACAAGAGATGGATAACAATGATAAACAAACCGTATACCCATTTGCAAGATCTAAGGCTACCAAGAGGAAAAAATAAATACATGTACATCTTTATGTGTACATTAAAACATTTACTTCTTCATCAATTCCTTTAACACCACTTTTCACTTTTACAGTACAAAACTAGGGAATTTAGCCTGAAATCTAGCATACAACACAAACATTACATGAACTGTTTGTTATCACTATATTAAATAACCTTATCTATTATTGTCATTAAGGAAAAGTTGCAAAAGATTTCTGGGAAGATATTAAATGACATATTAATAAATTAAATAAACATTGACAAAAAATGTATATTTGAACCAATGGTAACAAATTGCTGAAAATGTGGGTGTATAGAAATCTCTATAACACTTTTTAATGATTAAAGTTCAAGGTAGACATTATGTTGCAAGTACAAAGTAAGACTGGTGTTAATACTGTAAAAAACATATATTTTGCATTGCTCAGTTCCCCTGAAATTCAAGGATCAAGCAAATGCAATATACATCAATATTCAAATGCACTCTAGACATTTTTTCAAACTGCATTTGCATTTTGTGAATTTGTGGTATGCCTTTATAAATGTATTGCTATTTTAAGAATTTAGTAATTTGAATGAATACTAACTACCAAGCACATTTTCCCCTGTCTAAAACTGTCCTAAAGAACTTTTCATTCAACTCATCAACATGAAAAACAAATCATACATTTACCATCTTTGACCCTGTTTCTGAATGACTGATTTATTGATATTCAATATCATTGATATGTGATGAAATCAAAATTGTAAAATTAATAAAAAGTATCAATTTTGATGGGAGCTTATGGGTGGCAAAGCAGAGCTGTATATCGTTCAGCAATCGGCAGTTTTGGAATTCAACCTTTGCATTTCCAAAAACATCTTTAGAATGTACTACATGTAGCTTCTAGCTTCTACATCATATGCCAACAAATAAAATTGTTTATGGCCTTGGAAATAGATGAAAAACATGGAAATTCTATTTCCAAATAAATATCAAGAAGATGTTGATTTAATAGGTTAAAGAATGCCACAGATTCGGTTAAACAGTGCTTGACATTAGCAGGGTTCCTGTGCACATATTTTCAGTGTTAAACAAACCATATGAACTTGATGGCATCTTCAATAGAAATCATTTTTATTTTCTGGCTCCATGCTGGCCTTACTTCTTCACCCTTTGCCTTCTACGTACAAGTTTAACAATGACCATGTCCTTGGACAAATACCAGCCACGTGATAACAAGGACAATGCAAACACAACTGCCATTTGCTATGGTGAGTACACATAGCATTCTTCACAAAGAGGCAGAGATTTGAAAAAGCATACAGGACATTGACGTGCTTTGAAATGCTCTTGCAACAGAAGAAGAAGAAAAAAAGGTGGCAGTGTACAACATATTGCTTTGCAGTCAGGAAATGCCTTTCAGAATATTTAAAGTTCAATTTTTCAGTAGGAATAGTTCAGGAAGATTGCAATTCTTCCTCAAAGAATTGTTGCCAAGTTGTCACTGGAATGTGATACATATCAATTTCCTTGTGCATGGAAGTTTAAAGGTCAAACTTTAAAGCTTCATAAGTAGGTATACCAACAGATGACCTACAAAATAATAGGAATTCATATAAATGTATAGTTTAGCAATGGCTGGGGGTTTAACTATAGGGGGCTGCAATCTACAAGCCCAACTTTTCAGCAGTCCCCTCCATGACCAACCTGTTTTATATGCCTGTTGTACACTGTGGACCAATTACAAATATCGAAAATAATATCGCTAGTGATATTCGTTTGTCTCGCAATGTGGTCAATAAGGAATCTAAAAGATCACGACGTTTCGTATGCTACTGCGATACTTCGTCAGGTGATAAAAACTACTGTAAGCAAGGGTCTTTTATACTCTACGGGAGGACCGGCGATATTATTTTCGATACTATATCTGCAATGAGTAATATATTTAGCATTAATTACAAATATATTGTTAAGTTTCATTGTTTACTATGTACTTTATGTACCTTAACCCATGTACTTTATTTATTTTGTTGGAAATGGAAATAAACGAAATGAAATGAAATGAACTACCAGTACAATAAACATTGTATAAAATATCATGTACCAATGAGATACATTGTCAACATGACTGGTCATGTCAAATTTACTGATAGTGCAATTGTACAAACAATCAAACATTAATGTTCAAACAGATCCACAAGTCACTTTACTCGCTTAGAGATCACTTTGACAAATTTAAGTGGATGCCCTTTGATACTGATGTCATTGTCCAGCGATGTACTGCATTTCTGATACAGTGTATTCTACTTCGTAATCTGACTTGAGTTAAGTCCATTCAAATCCTTTAATGATAACAAGCTTTGTGGACTATAGATAATGTTATCAAAGGTTTTATAACCCTAATGAGAATATGAGTATTATGATGACATCATGACCAAGAGAGTATGACCCCATTGGCAACCCAATTCTCTTAAAATGTCCTCACCCACTGAGATTTCACATTAAGTCTCACAGAAAATAGATTTTTTTTCATTTTGATCTTGTTGATCTTGATGGAAATTGAAATACATTTCAGTCAGGGAAAATTGGAGGACTTTCAACAGAGAAATTAAAATCTCGGCTAATTTCAAATATTCTGAAAAGCTACCATTAACTTGACCAAAACTCAATCTTGTCCCAATTTTAGTTTATAACTGTAATAAGTGCCAGTGTTTTGTTAAAATCATATCTAACCTTCTGTTACAGACACACACACATATTTAAAACAAAATGAAAAAATTGACATATTGCAAGATGATATGAATTTACACAATCATGATTCAACAAGAACAAATAGTCAAATACACTTATTTTAGTCAGCTGCTTATATACCATGCATATATTACTTTCAGGGATGATGGGAAATCTATAAAAGATATTTCATGAATATTGACCCATACAGTTAGTAATCTCCAAAACAATGGAGGGATCAACTAAGAAGAAGAAGGTGTCAAAATGAATTGGTCCATCTTCACAAGGATATTTTGGTCATTCTTTGACAAATCTGCTATTATGAAAAAGGATAAGAAAATGACACATCATTTTTGCTTACCAGTGTACCCTTAATAGTAAGATTGCAAGAATATGCACCAGATGAGGTGGAATGCCATTGGTGCTTTGACACAGGAGAAAGACAATCCAGCATTGACAAAATACACAGACTCGAGCTGTACAGGAAAAAATGACAAAGCTACTTGTACCTTCTTACATTGAATATAGTTTGCGGGCCGAAACTCTGGTCAGTCGCTGTGCGTAACAGTGTCTGCAAAGTGAGACTAGATCGAGAGCATACTGCATGGGTTCTGTACTTTACATCAGGGACATGATGTCCCTGTTAACATGTAGCTGCTTCGTCACAGACTATCAGGGGTAGTAGGCTCTGCTCAAGGAATTGTGGTGAAGTCTGTGCCTGCAGACTACAATGAAAAATCAAACTACAGTGTATGGCACACAACCCACTAGATAGAATATACAGCATGTAAATAACAATATCAAAGGATGAGGTATACACAAAAATACTTGTTTATGTTAAAAATACTATTATTTTCCTTTCACCAAGTCTACTGTTCACAGCATCCATTTAAATGTTAATACACACCCAATAAATTTACGCTACACAATTACACATGGTCTCCGAGACAACCATTCTCTTTGCTGATCATCCTTTCGTAGCCATGTCTCATGTATCAATTTATCTGTTTCATGTACTTACAGTACATGTACCATACAGACTCCTTATCTGCTCATCTTCTCTTGAGAAAATATAGTGACTCAATTTTCTATGTACCTTGCCCACATGTACTGATGTAGATTTTAGGCCTAGATGTAGACCTTCACACAATTTTCCAGGATGGATGTAGAGAGACAGACAAATATATGAGTTTATATATATATTTCTATCTATTAAATGGACTAGGTCTGCCAGGACAGTCATCATTCTTTATGAGATTTCTTTGAAATTCTCTTGTGAATATATGCATTGTAGAAGAAATGTGCAAAGAGCATGAAATAACTAAGGTACATAAGGGATGCATATTTTATATTATCATGGGTTGTAGAGCAAGCTTCCCCCTTCTTGAGTAGCTTATAAGCGTAGATGTTGACGTAACAACCGACAACCATTTGTAGAATCTGGATGGTCGTGATGGAGATGTTAACCCAACTTGGAATACGCACGAGCTTGGCAGCACGCACGGTGTAGTAGGTGTACATGATGGCGTGGACACAAGCGTTGATGAGGATGAAGTAACGTCCAGGAGCAATGTAGTGAGCATAGCTGTACCAGGAGTAAAGCAGGACGGTGATGTGGTGATACCAGTGAAGGAAGATGAGGCGTTGCTTGCGGAGCACGATGAAAACGGTGTCTCCCAGCTCGGGAAGTTTGCTCAGGACGAACAACCAGCACCAGAACCCGCTGACACCTTTGTAGAAGACCGGATCACACATGGATGCCTTCCAGCCGTATGTCCTGACGAAGGAGAAACAGTCGGTAACGAGGCGGATTGCGCAGATCCAACTGAAGATGGACAGCATGAATGACCAAGCGGTCAAGGCATACTGGAGGTTGTAGCGGGGACGATTCTGCATCCATGCCTGTAGGCCGAAGATCACAACAATGTAAACTGCACAAGACGTGAAAGACAAGGTCCAGTTATTTTCAAACCAGGTTATTTGATCCTTGTAGTTGAAAGATTTCTCAAATGCGAAAATGGTGGAATGGTTCGTATTCAGTCGAGGTGATGCATCCACTGGTTCCATCCCTAAAGAAGACATGGTGCTAGATGATTCGTTGATCACTTACTATAGTCACAATCAATCGAACATATAACAGCTAAATGCACAGTCACACTCACAATGTAGTGAATTGAATAGATGCACTCACGATAATGTAGTAAAGGAACCCCTCTGAATAACTGAACTGTAGCAGCCGACTAACCTATTCATTGGCTTACGACTGGAGTTCTGCTGCGGGGTAAATCGCAACAAAATAATGGGACTGTGAATGTTTTATCTTGAAATATCACCAGGTCGAGCCGAAAAACTGCTGTCCAAACCAAATTCTCCTCATCAGGAGGTTCCTTGAGCTGAAAACGGGTGATTTTCTTGACTAAATGACACCTTGGACACTCCTTCAACGTAACCCGGCGCTCTACCGATAGCAACAGAAGATCAAAACCAAACCCTCTTTCAACCTCCCTATTCCTCCACCACACTGTAGAGTAGCTTATGAATATTCCCGGCTGTTCTCACCAAGATAAACATCATATAAAGGCGCTGGTAGTTCTTGCATCATTACTCCCTTTGTATTTTTCTCAAACAAAAGAGTTATTATTCAATTTTTCTTCCATTCATTTATAATTTCGATTTATATTGATATTTCTGAACAAATATTTATAATTATCACATACTCAATTCCGTAGTTTATCCATATATTAATTTAAAATTGTGTCGTAATAAGAAAACTATCGCAATAGAAAATGCACTGTCTAGTAAATGTATAGAGTCCAACCCGGGAAATATGCCTTCTGATTGGTTGAAAGGATCAGGTGGTGCGATACTGAAGAGGGCGGAGCTGACCTGGAGGAGTCGAACACGTGAACATGAGGTTTTTGTTTCCAACGGCGATATAGAATATTATAATATTCGAAAGTATCCCTCATTACTAACAATGAGGTGAATACTAGCGTATATTGAATTATGATTTTGTTCTTAAGGACACTTTTTGTTATCAATGACTATATATTTCCATCGTTCATGCACAGAAACATTCCAACAAAATTATAGAATATATTCTTTATACTCCCGAGTATATTTTGCCAGTATCCCACGTGTATTTGAAAAGTTTGTTGAACTATTGATGGTATTTCGCATGACTTCCTCGCAAAGACGCTGCATTATGATGCTAGCGCTATACAGTATACAGCCAGTCAGCTAGCAGCGCTAGCGAAATAAAGTTTGTTGACATGGATAATAATTATTGTTGATGGCTAAGCTGTGATCTGAAAATTGCAAAAATGTTTAATTCAGCGCTTGGAATGATCTTTCTCGTTGGTTTATGGTATGGTGGAGAAGGTGAGACATAAATATATTTGTGAAAATTTAGTATGCATATTGTAGAATATCAATGTAATGCAGTTTTTGTGACCAAAAATGTCTGATGTTGTCCCACATGTTGAGAATTGTGATGTGTTTTTGTTTTTGTGCATTCATGATCATGACAGTCAAGGGAGCTCCGACGCCGACGCCGCCCCGAAGGTGTCGGAGCTCCAGAGCCCGCATTGGAAAACGATTCGGCGCTAGTATGGTAAGGTATCCAAAATCGATTCAAACAGCGGGTTTGGTCACATTTTCCTGAAATGTAAAGAAGTAGTAATTACATTGTTGACTTACAATGTTTTTGTTACTTCTCTAGTCTTGGCATCCGTTCAACCACTTGACACAGACCTCTACTAATTTGCTTTGCCTTTGATGGGAAAAATTCAAAAAGGGTTATTCCTTGTTCTAACCCGATTCATCCCATATCATCCACTCCAGCAAAGCATAGAGAATCAATGCTAATGCGTATTGACCTCAGCTAGCACTGCACTACGTGTTAATAGGCAGCATTTTAATACATGAATAGTCAATAGTCTACACTCACAACATGCAAATGCACACAATCATGCTGATCGGCAAAGTTGACAGTGCAGTAGACTCATAATTTGAATTTTTAAATTATTCTTTCTGACATCGGAAAGTTAAAACAAATTGTATTTTACTGCTTTTTAGGTGTCATCAATTGTCACTGATTTTTAGTGAAATTAGTTGAGTTTTGTACAGTGGTGTTTGAAATGTTGAGAATCAAAAGCACAGCTTTTATTACACAGCCAGGATATTAATGCACCTTTGTGTGCATATCATCCCATATTGTTGATTCAACATGGCAAAGAGAAAGTATGCATGTGGGCCACATACTGCTACAGATTTTTTTGTATACATGGGCAACATGGCAAGGTACATTGTATATGGATTGATTTTTTTTTTACAACCAAATTTGTGTACATCGAGTTTACATGGAGAATCATCACTCTTCTTCTTCTTCTTCTTCCAGTTAAGTACAGTCCTCTGGGTAGAGTATTTTCGTACTGTTGTGTAGTGCTGTGAACGAGTGTGCCATGCTGCATTGTGTGAACCTCCAAAAAAGAGGTCCCAAGAAATACACACAATGAATATGAATGATTTTTTTAAAAATTTATTTGTTGTTTTCATTTCAGGCAATGCAATTGAAGAACCAACACAAAAACTCTTGCATAGAGGAGAGTCGGGAGACCAGGGCTCATGTCCAAACCACTTTGCAGAATTTTTCTACCAAATCTCACAAAGGAATCGAGGGACTATATACCTAGCAGACACTACTGACATCGAACAACAGGCCTGGCTATCTACATCATTCCAATTATTTGAATTGAGTGAATTATTGAAAGGGCTAAATAGAACTGCGGGAAACGAGTCACAACCAGACCAGAAACCATCGCCAAAGTTCAAGTGCGGAGAAAATGGTGGTATTGAGAATGGCAGTGGACAGGTCATCATGGTCAACAGCTCTGAACTTGTGCGTCTCGTTTCACAGCGGCCTAACGTGAGTGCAGTCGCAAACTCATCTGTGGAGGCGAGTACAAACACGTCGGACAACTCTAGCCAACCTTCAGAGAATGTCTGTGTGGTAGTGATGTTTTTTGCCACTTCTTGCCGATTTTCAGCAGCCACAGCCCCTCATTACAATGCATTTGGGAGAGCAATGAGCGCTGTAGATGTCTTGGCATTTGACATCAATCAATCAAATGGGTAAGTTGAGATGCGAGGGAAATGTTTCTGCTAACGTGCCAAATACCTGAAATATCGAGATGATGATGGAGCCATGGGGATGTTGGAAATTAGGATTACTTGATCCATTGCCCATGAGGATAGGATGATCCCTGTATTAAGCCTATTAAGGACTACAGAATTCAGTAGTCATAGGGTTAATACCTTGTAAATTGATCAGAGCATCACAATGACATTTAAATTAAGCTTGTTGAGAGCACTGGTTACACAAGTCATTATGTATGGTTGTGAAACAAAGACACTGAATGCAGAGAACATTAAGTCAATGCTTTTGATATGAGAAAGCTTCTGCACATCCACTACACTTTGCATACGTCCAACAAGAAACTAAAGTGAGAGTGATAATGGAGAGTTACATAGATGATCACCAATCCACAATTTTGAAAAGGAAACAGCTGCAGTGACCTGGGCATGTTACTAGATGGATAGAAATTAATCAGTAGTACATACTGTAAAATGATAACATCAGCAGCAGGAATAGATTGTCTGATAATGGTGACAAAAATTTGTTTGAGAATAAAGTAAATGTCTTTGATTTGATGATGCACGCATTAATAAATTTCATGCTACACACATAAAGAATTTATCACTCAATATTTATGACAATTTTTTTAGGAATGTTACAAATTTTTATAATCATTTTCCATCTTTTCAAGTGAAAGATGAGACGAGAAATATTGATGCGATAAGATGCCTTGTTCCTTATTCCTGATGTGATCTTTTCTTCATCATACCTGCAGAGTGAATTCCAGGTATGGCATAGTAGCTGTACCGAGCATCGTCCTCTTTCACAATGGAAAGCTAGCAGCAAGGTTTAACGAAAGCCAAAGGTCTTTAGAGAGCATGATGGACTTCGTCCACAACTTGACTGGTAAGCTTTAAGCCCCACTGCACTACTTATAGCTACTTGCGCCCTCTATATAGCGAACAATGCCTAATCGCTGACCGTTGGTCCCCCAAGGTCCCCCTTTTCTCATGTTAATTGAGAGCTGATTTTATGAGATAACCACCTGTCAGTAACCATGCAATGAGGTCTAATCCCTCCTGGCCAAACTAGTGCAGATAGGCTTTAAAATAAAATTGTAATTTTTCGTATTAGTCATGGAAAACATAGGTAATTCAAGATAGGTACTGGTAGTTTTTTTCTTTGATAATAATGATGATAATCAATATAATCATTTACGGTTAAAAACTGAATTCTTCATGCCCCTTGTGAATTTGATGCTTTGAATGTTCTTCGCAACTCAAGAATGAAAGGTGGACTGGTTGAATACTTAAAGATGTTAGCTTAAATATGTCACATTCTTAAGAAAAATAAATCGGGACAAATTCCTTTTTACATGGATATACATGTAATTAAAAGCCCAGCCATCATAGGGTCAAATTGTGTTTTTGAATTTTATTTATTGTACTATCCTCGTAATTAATCCGTGATTATTTAGTAATCAAAGATATTAATAGGAGATGGAAATGATAAACTTGTTTGTCTTTAGATCAGTTGCTACCAAGCGCTACCACTAACTTGAACGCTTTAAATGTAATACATTTTTAAGTAGAAAGAAAATCCACAGGCAAATAAAAACACTGTGATCAATAGTTAAAAATATCTTTAAATGCTGTGCATACCATGCTTTAGTATGAAATGCTTACAAACAAAATATATTTAGAAATCTTGTTTGTTTCCAGATTATTTGTTATTCTATTGTCTATCACTACTTCCATTTACCGGTAAGGCTATTCTATGAAAGAAGAAGAAGGAAAAAGAAAACGTTATACATTATATGAAGCATTCTAAGAGAATTTCTTTTGCTGAAAAGACTAAAAAATTTGAATGCTCACTAATTGTGATGTACATGTACTTGTGTTGATACAGGTAGTTGAGAATCAACTCTTTATGTATTTCAAAATACTATCAATAAAACATATTATATGAATATTATTGATAAAATACTTTCTTCAGAATTATAATAGATTGTAATACAAGGTTTACTATAGATTGAAGAAGTGTAACACTATCTTTACATCAAAGATTTGTGATTAATTTCTCACATAGCCAACCTTCTAGCACAGACTTTTTGGCCAGGAGGATGTCTTGCAATCCCATTTTTTGGTCATTCCCATGACTTGTTTTTTAAATAGAGGATACAAATACAGAATTATGGAGTTTGGTCAGGGAGAGGAGGGCAAGTTTGGTTGAAGGCTTGATGTGGCCTGTGGACCACACTTTAAGAATTTTGGTCTAGATTAAATAAGAATAAGAAACGGGGTCATCATTTGGCTGAATCATCCCTATTATGCAAATTGTCTGATTATCTAAGTCCCAAAAGACTCCCAATAATGTATTCTATCCTGTATCTGATGCTACTATTATCTCAATTTAATCTCTTCCATCAACAATGTTGTGAGTCACACAGTAGAAATTAATATGTTTGGATAAAAGATCAAGGTTTTAAGATTTGTCCAATTTAAAGGTTTAAAGGTTTACACACTGGTAGTAAGATGTTTGCATCAATTACAGATTGTTTATATTGTGGAAATTATTTCCAAATTTGTATCTGCTTCTGGGAAGCAGTATTAAGTATATGTGGGCCTTTTTGTGCGGTTGGTTTCCAATGAAAATCAAGTTACTGCTACTTTTGTAGATCACTTGATAAGTAACAGATAGTTTTTTTCTTTCTACAAAAGGATTTATTTGCCTTTAATTCCAATGGATACTAGGGGGATTAGTTGGCAACTTGGCAATAGATTTTTTTAGTGTAATTTGATTTGAGATGTAATACTGAAGGGTCGAACAATTGTTCCAAGAAAATCAGATGGAAAATTAAATTGTTTAAAGTACATCAGCAAGTTTTTATTATACTACAGTCGTAAGATATCTCTTAGTTTATGACCCTTAGTTTATGACTCAATTGATTTACATGTATTAAGTTGTCAAGCAAATGTAGGTAAACAAAAATTCGTCGTAAATTCAAAGATGTCTGAGGAAGGTATCGGAACCATGGACATTGAAAGTTGAAACTGTCACAGTTAGATAATTTTTGGATATGTCATAGAACTCATTTCTAATGAATTTGCAAATTTGAAGTTGATATAACGTCCATTTATGCTTGGGGCTGTATGTAACAAAATGAAGTCATTTTGGGTTGTCAAAGTTGCCTTTAACATATTTCAACTCATATATTCAAATCCAGGGCTACCGGTGAACAAGTCTGTTACAGTTTTAGAAGAAGACCATGAAGGACCTGTTCCTACCACAGCAGTGATAGGTCCCGACTACTTCCTCTGGTTCTCTAACACGTTCCTGTTCCTGTGTGCACTACGCCTGTTACAGCAGAAGGTTGGAGCAGCAGTCAGGGCTAAGATCACAGCGATCCAGGACTACGTTGTCCAGGTCTGGAGGACGGGCGAGTTCTACGAGCAGGTGGGCATCGCTGACAATGACGAAGTGCCAATTAACAATGATGCTGCTGAGATCAGATGATGATTGCCTTCCATGCCTTGCTGACAGATCAACCTGAGATCCTTGGCCATGTGAGTCCTACAAGCAGAAGGGCATGGCTGACAATGACAAAGTGCCAATTAACAATGATGCTGCTGAGATCAGATGATGATTGCCTTCCATGCCCTGCTGACAGTTCAACCTGAGATCCTTGGCCATGTGAGTTCTACGAGCAGAAGGGCATGGCTGACAATCACGAAGTGCCAATTAACAATGATGCTGCTGAGATCAGATGATGATTGCCTTCCATGCCCTGCTGACAGTTCAACCTGAGATCCTTGGCCATGTGAGTCCTACAAGCAGAAGGCCATGACTGACAATGGTGAAGTGCCGATGAACAATGATACTAATGAGATTATATGATGAATGCGTTCCATGTTCTGCAGACAGTCCGACCTGGAATTCGTTGCCATGTCTTGGGTAGTGTGGACATGACAAACTGCGGTTTTCAAGCTGTTCTTGCCAAAATATTCTATGGTAAATGTTTTGATGACAGAAAACAGTTCAGGCTTGAATCCTTGTTCATGTCAGTAATGCTTTAGACTAAACAAAGTGTAAGTCAAGAACTGGTAATTAGGGCTGTGCACAACAGTGTAATGAGGTACCCGAGTACACTCCCAGGCTCACAGGCGAATACTCGAATATTCGGACGCCATGTTTTTTTATAATTTTTTGAATTTTTTTGAATTTTTTTTGAATTTTTTGATTTTTTGATTTTTTTTGATTTTTTTGATTTTTTTGCCACTACCATACCACTCGGCAGTTTCTCAGATCCCTCGCTGAAAACGCATGCAATTTTACTTTGAGTTGCAGTTGAAGGCGCAGATTTAATAGTATAATAACAGTAAACAATGCTGTTTTAAAAACCAAAGATGGCAGAATAATCCATTTTCCTCCAAGTCCAAACAGAAATCTGGACATTTGGTCCCAGTTTCTGAAAGGTGAGTTTGACAGTGCTTGAGTTGGGAAACATTTTTACCGACGGTACCATGCCAGCGGACGCCGCTCTCCCTGGCACGGGTAAGCGTGGGCCTGGACATTTTTTTTTTTTTTTTTGCGGCCGAATATTCGGGTACGAGAAATTGTACCCGAGTAGTTGTCAACCGTGCGGGTACTCGAGCATTCGACTACCCGTCGCAGCCTTACTGGTAATAAAGAGATGATCTGTTGTATATTTCTGAGCATAAGTTAAGTGCAAGGTGCTGCAATCCCACTTCCTTCAGAATTACATAATACATATGTACAACAAAAATTGTTTTTTCTGGCAAATTAAGATCATACTTGCCCAGCTAGATGAGCAGAGTATTTCCATTTCTGTCGACTGGTTACATACCAATGTACTAGGATTTAAAATTTGTGTTTGAGCAAGTGTTTAAAGTCTGTGGTGTCCATTTGGGCAAGCCTGTACAATGGACGTCTACAGGGATAAAATTATTGTCAGTTTTTAACATGATATCTGGAGAGTTCACTGAGAATCCTACATTATTCAAAATGGGGTCCTAAAATGGTGAAATATGAGAATTATGTTCAGAGAATATCTCTTATAAGAAAAGAAAGATCCAATGTTATGATAGTGTTGTGAGCCTGAGAGGTGTCCTCAAAGCCTACTAAAATACCCTAGTTTCCAAACACACTGGATTCTTGAAGCACATTTTCTGACAATGCAATTTGATGTTTAAAAAATATTAGGAGTGTGAAGGGCTTTAGTATTGTGATATGGAATTGATTAAGTACATATACCTTATACATCAAGATTTTGAACAGGGTAACATTTTTGGATAAATAAGCACCGGTAAGGATCTGAAAGTCTGATTCAATTTCTAATATAGTATTAATGACTGCTTTGAGAGAAATAGTTGTTTTTATACGCTCAAGGGAAGGTTAGAATTGTGCTATTACCCGAGGCGTGCCGAGGGCAATAGCCCAATTGTAACCTTCCCGAGAGCGTATAAAAACAATTATTTCTCGAATATTAAAGCAGTCATTAATACTTTTATATGCCAAAAAAAAAATAGACTTAAAAATAAAAAATAAAAAATAAAAAAACTTTTGTCGAAGATGAGATTTGATCTCTTGCGTACAAAAGGTGAAGTAACTAAAGCCAGCGCCTTAAACCTCTCGGCCAGCCCGCTCTGACACCATATAATGCAGTTTTATCTAATATGTACATTAAAATGGATTGAAAACGGTTTGGCGTGGTGGATGCTTCGCCGCTGCTCCATTAAACGGGCTCTTCTTTTACTTTTGCAATGCATATTGGCACGAACTTAGATCAAGATCCATCGGCAGATGTTGTTTTTTTGTTGTTGGAAGTTTATTTTCGTCTTCATGTCAACAATGCAAGATAAAATTGTCGGTAAGATCGATCGAGATTCAATTGTATTGAAATTACCAACCAATTCTTCGCACACGTACGGTATCCTAGATCGCTCAAACCATTTTTTAACATGTAAACCTATGGGGTAACCATGGAGACTGACCTATTTTCCCAATAACCATGGTTATTGGGATTTTAGAACTGTTTTAACCATGGTTACTGGGAATTTTCGGGAACAGTTAAAGTTTATGAATGCAATTTCGACCAATCAGATTGCTGGATTACTTAAGTGAGGTATATAAAACAATTTATTTTTGCTGTTTCATGTGAAAAAAAGTATAATAATTTGTTTAAACACTTTAAAATATTTACAAAAATGAAACCAAATGTAACAAATTATAACTTGCCTCTAGATAAAGCATGTTTATTCATTTTACACATTATTTTCTAATTGTAAGCTATTTTAAGAAGTTCTGAAAATATTAAAACAGTATTGATTTTACACTATTCATCTCTGGACGAAAAATAATATGGTGACTGTCCTAAGTTTAATTTTTTCCTTCAATTTACAGATATATATTAATAAGATAAAGTGCAATGTTATTTTGGAATGTAGGTGTGCAATTTACTATTATAATTTTTTTTTGCGACTTAATGTTGAGACATACTGAAGTAGCTTCTTTCAAATTTCAAATTTGAAATGTAACGATGAACTTGAAACTGGCCTTTCAAAGAATAGACAGGAGGTATGGAAAGGATTTTTTTTGTTTGAATCATGACGTTTAGTAAAGATTCCTCTGTAGCTCTCAGGCAATTTTTAATTTTCTTTTTACAAAAAACATAAGAAGACATTTAACATGTCCAAGGCTTGAATTCCCTTAAAGGTTTATTGTTTTAAAAAATGACAAATGTTATTTCTGCAATTATTTTGATAACATGTCTTTCATAAAGTTTGCTTTATACCTTTTTTCCCTCAGAAACAAAAAATTGTGGTATGCCTTTAGTTTTCACTATGTTGTTTTACTTTTTCCTGATCCAAATGGCTTCAGATTATTTAAGGTAAAAACAAAAAGAATTACCTGTATCCAATAAAGGGAAACACATCCAAAAGGATCACTTTTTATTTACTACAAGCACTGTCAGATGTATTTTTGCTTGCTTGTTTTTCTGTTGTTTTTTTTTGCAAATGATAGTCCAGTCTTTGTCCATGAAATTAGTAGTGTGCATATTTTCACTCCATTAAACTTACAGACTGATTTAAGATCCATTTTAAAAGTTATTTATATATTTTTCTGTCATTTGTGTATCCTTAGTAAAACACTCACAAAAAAATTAAAGAAAGAGTGAGAGCGAAAGGGGAAGAGAAAAAGAGAGATCGAGAGAAAGATGGGAAAGAGAGGGATGAAGAAAAAAAGTAGTGATAAAGAGGAGAGACAAATGAAGTGAGAGATGGAGAGAGAAAAAAATAATGAGAGAAAGAGTGGGAGGGAGATAAAGAGAGAGAGAGGGAAAGATAAATAAAAGTCTAGTGATAAAGAGGAGAGACGAATGCAGTGAAGAGATATCAAGAGATAGAGGGGGAGTGAGAGCATGGACCTGGAGAGAGAGAGGAAAACAAAGTCGTAGAGAAATCCACGTATTTATTGAGAGAGGCAGAACAAGAGAAAGTGGGAAAGGCAAAGCCAGCAAGACTGAGAGAAACTGAGAAAGAGAAGGAAAATTGCCTCTTAATTAAACTTCATAAACAACATGGATTCAATTTTTTGTTATGTCATAAACTGAATTTACACATTTTATTGTAATCCCATTTTATAACATTTAATGTTCTAATGTGGAAAATAAAATCAAACATAAATACAAGGTTTATTCAGATGTACATTATACATGTACTGTACAAAGGTGTATTATTTTCTTTTGATTATTTTTACTTCTGCCTGAATCGAGTGGTATAAAAACAACTTTTGAATATTCTATTGTTTGATTTAATGTGTGCAATATTGTATTTTAAAGTAAACATACTCAATCGAAAATCTTTGGATAATTAAATGCAAGGATATCTCCATTCAAGTTGTTATTAAATTTCGTCTGTTAGATCATGTACAGTTGTTTCGCATAAATAAAACTGCTCATCTATAAATGCAATTCATTACAATTATAGCACTGTGTTTTGTTTTTACTTTCATTAGCACACTAATTTTTACCAGTTTTTACTTGATACTACGGTTACATAGAACTTTGGGCTGTTAGGAAATGAAAATGAATCTAAACAGGATTGCGTTTGTTTTTATAATTCAGTCGTCAAGTTATGCCAAGATACACAATATATCTTTTTCATATTAAGTCATGTATATATTTTCGTAGACACAGACACACAATACATATTGTTATAGACACAGTACATTATATCACTGCAAATCAAACTAAATGTGTAATTAGGTCTTACATATAACTTCTACGATAGCTAGTCATATATCTAATGTGTTCCGTTTGATAGATAATAGATATGTCATTGTATCATGAGTGACATTTTCTATGAAGTATATAAATATCAAACATTTCAAACTTTATATATTTTACATACAAAACATAAATAAAATACATTTTGGAAACCAAACTATACAGACCTATGCTACACATGCTTTATGCTAAGTATTTGATCTTAGATTTTAAGGTGACGAATCTCTTCTTTCTAAAGACGATCGCAAAGATTTTCAGGTAATCATATGAAGGTATAAGTTTAATTACATGTACATGAACTTCGTTTCAATTTATTCATCCTTCAATGTCCCCTTCTGTCTTAACTATATATATGTATTCCCTCCACTTGGTGTCGGGTTTAACTCGGCATCGCACGGCAAATAGGTTTCAAAAGTTGAAGTGCAATCTGTACACCGCACCTCTATAAATAGCCATAAATTTCATGTTTTGTCAAATGAGCCTGATGAGCAAATGTGGGATCACTGCCGGGAGAGCCCAGATCCCTCCATTTGTCCCCCCCCCCCCACCCCCAATCATCTCACTCCGCCCATTTAATATTAAAAAAGAGGGCTTGATCATCAGGTGTGTACTGGTTGAACCTTGGTGTTGCAGAAGGCCGCGCAGAAAGTATGTTTGAGGAGGAAGAGGAAAAAGAGGATGATCTCGGAGATGGTGACGACGGAGAAACCGATGTACAGACCAAGGAGACCACCAACACCACCAAGGAAGGATCCGAACTGATGGAAGACAGAAAAAGATACCAAACATTTTCAAAAGGGAAATGAGAAAAAAAGGGAATCTTATAACTTGCGCTTTCAATTGTTCCAGATTCGTGACAGTTTGATGCCATGAAAGGCAGGGTATTTTACCGACATCGCCACCACTGATGTAATGTATTTTAAATTGCGCCATCTTCCGATGAAGGCGTCAACAGAGTTTTTCATTTTCTGTCGAGTCTCTTTTAAAATCTCGTCCGTCGCTGAACAATATTTTCTTTTAAATAAATAGAAAGATAGATAAATAGATATATATATATATATATATATGAAAATAATATTCATGCTTTAAATAAAACTAAATTCAACGTTAGCCCAGTACAACTGAAATTCCATATCATGCTTACCGTGTATGCAGGTATCTCTTCCACAGACTGGAAATTCAATTCCTCAAAGTAGATACGAATACGCGCCAAATTTTTCCTGTATTTATGTGGAGGGTGGAGAAGGGTGAGAGAGAGAAACAAAAATCATTACATCAAGATATAACATAGTGCTGCACGCATTATCTTGATGTACATGTACATAGAATTTGTTTAATTATTGATGAACAATGTTAAACATTCTCAAACTTCAGAAATACGAAAATCAATTTGTCTAATTTAACTGTACTGTTGTTCTTGTTGTTGTTGTTTTTCGTTGTTGCTATGAACGACACTTTTTAAACAGCTATGAATGAATATATCACATTTTAAAAAAATGTTTCTTTCTTGACGATTGTATTGCCTGAGTGACGTTTAAGTATTTCACATTTTCACCTGAAGAGAAGATCCCCATTATCTAACATCGATCTCTTTTATAACATTTTTTTTATATTTCTTGGTAGTTTTATGAAATTTATATCACATATACTAAATTGTTCTAGCTCATTTTTCAAAAATGTAAAGTTATATCAACTTTGATAGTCACCAGCATGGTATTGAGCACTCGGTAATAAAGTACTATTTACTTTATTAATAAGTAATGTTTACTTAGTTTAATTTAAACCCCTCATCAAAAATCAAAAGAAAATGTACCTTGTAGCTTCTACACTCTGGAGTATGCGAGCTGCGATATCGTTCTTCGCTGCTATCCTCGTGTACAAATGTTCCTATGGACAAAATAGAGACCACAAATTCGGTTTATTAGGCTTGTCCTCATCAGCTCGAGTTTGCCAAATAACCCGCTATTTAAACTATCCCAGTGTCAAATTAACCAGTTCATTAGCGCCCTCATCAGCCCGCAGTCGCAATTAGCGGGATATTTGGTCGAGAAAATATCCCGAGAAATCTTGGTCTTGTTTCCAAACTCCCGCTTTTTTGGAAATAGCGGGCTAATTTGCGCCCGTCCGAGCTAGTTTGTGATGAGCGGTGAGGACGCAATTTCGAGCTTCGGGATAATATCCTGAGTCTGAAAATAGCGGGTTATTTGGCAAACTGGGTGTCATGAGTAAACCTTCATTTACCTCCTAGATGACTTACCATTCTTGGTTGATATTTTAACAAAGAAAGTGATTGGATGAAAACTGGTTTATTTAGTCAGTTTTCCGCGTCAGAATTGTGTAATTTTATACCTTGCACTCAATAATCATTCTCTATGTACTGTGCATTATTTTCATGACGCGTTAACTTTTGGTAAATGATTGATTCTAAAAATAGAAAAATGCCATTTATGCAAGCAATAATTAACTGCGCGGAGCCAATCCTTGTAACTATACGGAAAACTTTTCTTCATTTCCTCATTTTGTTAATGGAAAATAGGGTTTCTTCATGGTAAAATAAACAACAAACTGTGGTCATTGTTCAGAAAGTTATATTTGTTTACTTTGTCGACGTTTATTTATGACTGGATCATCTCTATCATTAACAACACATTCAAGTGTTTGGACAGATCCTTTATCATCTTTATGTTTAATACACGTAATGAATTTGGTATACGATACATGCGCCGGCAATCTGTAACCTAGAGTAGACTAACACATTCTTTACTTCAACCCTGGCCCAAAATACCGTACATATGCCAAACCCTAGCCCTTAACCTAACTTAAACCCAACTGCTACCAAATCCCAGAGTAAGGTTTGACGAAATAAAACAACTATCACCGAAGCACAAATTCGGTGCATCAACACAATACTTATGGTAAATCATGTGTGTCGTCTTCAAGCGCCTTGTTTTCACATTTTATTCAGCGTATGGAAATGATGAATGGGGACCATTATGGACCCTATGAAAAACGATGTTTTTTTTAATGCCAAGGGTTTTTAATCTCACGAGTGAAAAATGATT
The DNA here is from genome assembly GCA_035222895.1 of Strongylocentrotus droebachiensis. Classification (NCBI taxonomy): domain Eukaryota; kingdom Metazoa; phylum Echinodermata; class Echinoidea; order Camarodonta; family Strongylocentrotidae; genus Strongylocentrotus; species Strongylocentrotus droebachiensis. The sequence continues at coordinate 88,127 of JAVYIG010005539.1, forward strand.
AATTAAATAAAATAATTAAACAGTATGATAAATGAATGAAATGAATATATAGTTGGAATAAAGTTTCTTTTACCTCTTTTCATGACATGATTGAGACAATAATGATTTCTCTTTGATAGCTAAAGTTCATATCTTCTCAGAATAAAGATCGATCTATAAAGTTCTGCAAGAATAAATCATATTGTCATAATCATTTTAATGAAAAATGGGGAGGGGGTGATTCCAACTTTATGGGCAAGAGTGTATAGATAGTGTATATCCCTGGTATATCGTACCTCGTATCTTTCAGATGGCCAAAGTGACGTCGACGTGGACGTGAGATAGTTCATTTCACTGTGTGATAAAACAAGAAAGGAAGATAAGATGACATTCGATGATTGGGGGAATAAAAGGGGAGGGGGAGGGGTACAGTTTAAGAGAATGACGAGCAAAAGAAAATGTGAGAATGGTAAACATACAAAAAATGTAACCCAAACATTAATACCGATTGCAGCAGAGGGAATATACGGCATTAGTAATAGTTGAAAAGGGAGAGAGAAAAAACAAAATTGGCGAGGGGGTAAATAAAAGGGGAGGGGAACATGAATATAAAGATATTGATATAAATTGAATTATGTAGAGACCAGTTGTTAAACCATCCACGGTTCGTTATGGGGTAGAGGACTTACGTGCATGCATTGGGACAGTAACAATCCAACTTTCCTTCATCATTCAGTGATTGGATCAGTTGACGGCAACGCTCTGTAAAAAGACAAATGAAAATCAATTCATGAATAAATGAATAAACACATCGTGTTAGTACTTGTATTTTTAGTCTGTTTCACTAACCTATCGAGAACAGGGTCTTTTAAGGATGATATCTAATACAAACTGGTTTCCCTCTTCAAATCAGCATCATTGGTATTTTCCCAGATTGCCAAATTCCCATTATATCATCAAATGTCAATTTTTTATTTTAGAAATAATATTCATGGACAGAAAGAATGACGAAAAATTGTCAGTGGTGATCAGGGGCGCATGGGGCCTCAAAAAGTAATGGCAGAGTTAAGGTTTTGTGACCGGGAGGTCCCGGGACCCAAACCAAGTCGAAGCACTTTTCGCCCTTCGGTAAGACATTAATACCCAATATAAAATCTCCCCCCCCCCTATTAAGCCGCATGCCGCACAGGTACGGTTGCAAAACGTAAGCATACTGCTTTAATAGTTATTTTTATTCATAGACCTAATCAATCAATCAACATACTTTTAATCAATCTCAGGCTCAATAGCCTTGTCCATTAATTAAATTCTGAAATGTGCAAAAATTGTATAATGATATATAACGTAATCCAACGTGACTTCTATAATGGTTTGTACAGTACATATATAATAAATTATTTAAATTGCCACTGAGTTGATTCATCGAAAGTCTTCACGATCGCGTTATTCTGACTTACGTTGAGTAGAATTGAAGTAACTGCATTTAGCAAGGTCCAGATCTTCTATGATATCATCGACACAGCCACATCTATCGTACATCTCATCTAGTAAGCACTGTCTCTTGCATCCGAGCGTGGAGTAGGCGAATTCGGTGGGTTGGTAAGGGGTTTCGAGTCCATCCTCGGTGCAGTTTCCATACTTGCCTCCTTGCCGAAGGAGTAGATTCTACGGTTGTAAAAAAAACGGAGAAAAGAAGAGTTATCACTGATGGTAATAATATTTCGTATAATTTCTTGTCTGGATTTAACAAGTCACTATAAAAAAAATAAAAAAAATAAAATGTATGTATAATGTTATGCTAATGTTCAATCTGCTGCTTATTACCTCTTACCCAAAGCTCAGACATAATATCCATGGGTGATAGTGAGCACTAGGTTATTTTTTCCTCAACCACCACCACCACCCCCCCCCCCCCCTTTGATTAAAAAAAAAAGAAGAAAAGGGTTCGGGGGGAAAATGGCATCTTAAAACATCCCCCCCCCCCCCTCTTGAGTACAATAAATTTGGGGGAAATTTGGAAAAATAGGGGTATATTCGGGACATACAAAATTGGGGGAAAAGAATCGGGAAGAAAAGAAGGAGAAAATTCGGAAAAACAAGCGGGTAATATTTATTATCAGGCCTGAATATCATTTCTAAATCTACACAAACTACACAACTATTTTCTGCTAGGAGCACTTACAGTGGATGTCTCCAAATTTGGCAATATTTTGGTATTATCATTATTATGTTGGGGTTGGGGTGGGGCGGGAGGGGACCCTGTATAGTTATCATACCGGTAATAATGATTATCATCTATAATGCTTCCAAGTGGTACAATTACAATAAATCAGTGTATTTAATATTTTTAGCGCAGTACCCGGATGACAGATCAATATTGTTTTCGTATTTTTGCTCCGGGAACTTCACCGAGGTAAGTCAAATTTTGTTATTTCGCTAGTCAGCCTGATATAGATGATAATAATAATAATATTGCTTGGCTTTGTTTTCGTGTGATATAATAAGAATATAGTGCTCTCGCTATGCCAATATATTCTTGTATCACACTCAAAGCCATCCAAAATTATAAAAATATGTGACCCACCTGACGGATGCCAATGGAGGTTGCTGTACCAGTAGGTGATGTGATCCCATCATCTTCAGGTAGAGGGATCACATTGGGATCATGGATGGCTACTCGAACTCCAGATTCTTGCGAGAATATTCCGACATATTCCGGCTGCTCGATGAAAAGCGTTAAGTGGAGACCTATTAAAAGGAAGAAATTGAAAATATTTGGAATATATTCGTTGTACCGTTCTCGACTCTTAATCCTTGTCTAAATTCAGTTTCTTTTGACGTTTCATTAAATTATTAGAAGACGATTCGTTGTACCGTTCTCGACTCTTTATCCTTTTCTAAACTCAGTTTCTTTTGACGTTTCTTTATTAGAGAAAGAAGACGATTCGTTGTACCGTTCTCGACTCTTAATCTTTGTATAAATTCAGTTTCTTTTTACGTTTCATTAAATTAATAGAAGACGATTCGTTGTACCGTTCTCGACTCTTAATCCTTGTTTGAATCAAGTTCCCCTTTCCTCCGCACGTAGCGCGGAATCTCTGACGTTTCATTAAATTATTAAAGAAAGAAGACGATTCGTTGTACCGTTCTCGACTCTTAATCCTTATCTGAATTCAGCTCCCCCTCCCGCGCGAAGCGCGGAGGCTTTGACGTTTCATTAAATTATTAGAGAAAGAAGACGATTCGTTGTACCGTTCTTGACTCTTAATCCTTTTTCTTAATACGTCCTCTTCCTTTCTTCTTTCTCTTTTTTGGGGGGCCGGCGTTTGGGGGGGGGGCGACTGCCCCCAGCGCCCCCTGGCTACGCGATGCGTATTGGCTTGTCTCTTGTCTCTATCATTGTCTCCCCCCCCCCCCCCCATCTCCCTATTTATCTCTCTCTCTCTCTCTCTCTCCCTTTCTCTCTCATCACTCTTCCTATCATATGACACTCACCGTATGTTGATCCCGACTTGCTGGTCTCAATAACTGACTGATTGATTCTCTCACTCTCTCTCTCTCCCTCCCTCACTCTCTCTATCTCTCTCTCTCCCTCTATCTCTCTCTCTCTCCCTCTCTTTCCCTTTCTCTCTCATCGCTCATCTTATCATATAGGCTACCTACCATAGGTTGATCCCGACTTGCTGGTCTCAATGATTGATTGATTGTCTCTCCCGTGATTGAAAGTGAAGCAGTTTCCATACACTTTGTTTTGGAACATTTTGAAGTCACTGTAATAAACAAAACAACAATTTAATAATGAGCCATACATAAATACATAAGCAGAATTTATGATATCTTTTACTCATATCGAGTCTACTTTTCTAATCTTGTCTAATCTTTTCTAATTTGTACAACTAACTAAACTAACACTATTTATGATTAAGATTTTCAAATACATATCAAATATAATCTCATCTTTCATATAATCATCAAATAAACTTAGATTATCCTTTTTAAGTCGATATGCCTTATTACAATTTTTCAACATTAGTTGTTGTTGCTAGGTAGGACAAACGTAATAGCTTGCCCTACCTAACAACACGTAATGTATGCAATTCGCATTCAGACTATTGAAATGCATTTAACTGTAACAGGTGAATTATATCACGAGGCACAAAGATTTATGCATCAAATTCGATTACATTACTAAAATGGCCAATTGGACTCGTACCATGCATTCACGCATGAGTAGGCACAGCCATTTAGGGGAATATCGAAGAAAAAGGAAAAACGGTCGAATTATACACCCTTTCCAAGTTTAGTGCATGAAAAATACAACATCGTTTAGTTTATCACTTTAGAAGGTTGCGTTTAGGAGAACGACTACTTAGAAAATTGTATATTCTAAATCATGTTTGATCGCAAGTTTCGCGAGAATTTTGAGGCCCGATTTGATGGCGTCATGGGGTGCAGTACTCTCTAAAAAAAATCGAGTGATCACGGACGTCACTCCTCTGGAGAGTGAAAATGTAGTGAAAATAGAGTGAACGTTCACTCTTTTCTTCTTAGAGAGCACTCTAAAATCAATCGATTTTCACTCCTAAACAAGTGATCACGGACATCACTCCCAAGAAAGTGAAAATAGAGTGAAAATTCACTTCTTTTTTTAAAGAGAGTAAGTGCAAACCCGGAAGTGTCGCGCGTCGGCTCGTGAGAACTAGCTCACCGTAGTGATTGCCTCGTCGAAATTAGCTCGATGAGAGCGAAAGATGAAGAGAGAAGATGATTAAGGATTAAAACAAAAAATAACACGAGGAAAGGTAGAAAGAGAAGATAATAGAAACATAAAAACTTTACAAATATTTATGCATTAATTTAATTACGTAAAATGAAAAAGGTTTGTTGAGTGAGAACATTTATTTCTGAATGATAGAGTAGATTTGAACTCACGTGTAATTACAATTCCTTTTATCGAATGTACACTGGAGAATGAAGTCCTCGGGCTGGTGACCAAGCTCTTCTAATTCTACTCTGGTTGGGTTGGCTACATCAATGATATCACTGAAATCCTCACTCCTTGAGTTATCATAGAATCCCTGCCAATCGCTTTCACCGTCAACCAGATCCTCCCAAGCGTAATAGTCGTCAAACTCGAACTGGAAGCTGCCCCAAAGCTCACTGCCCCAACTGTCCCAGTCATCAAACCACGAGTTCCAATATGGGCTGGAGGCGTAGCCTCCGCCCCACCCCCAAGACGAGCTAGTGCCCCACGCGTAGGAAGAACTCCAGCCGCCTCCGCCCCCTCCACCGCCCCAACTGCTACTGCCTCCACCGCCACCACCGCCATAACTGCCTCCACCACCACCACCGCCATAACTGATACTGCCTCCACCGCCACCGCCTCCAATGCTACTGCCTCCACCGCCTCCAATGCTACTCGATGAAGAGGCCCCACGAGCCACGCGCTCTCCGTGGATAAACCGACGAGCGCCTTTGAACTGGGGGTTTTGCTCAATCACGGTATCCTCATCGTTCGTGTCGTCAGGGACAGATTCGAAATCTTGGAAGAGGTTGTCGTAAGGCATAGCCCGCTTCTTTCGGCTGCCCATGCCTCCTCCAGAACCTCCAAGGCTTCCTCCTCCCGAACTTCCAAGACTTCCTCCTCCTCCTCCCCCAGCTCCCCAGGAGTAGCCAGAGGAGTAATACTCGTTCCAGAAGTCGGAGGAGAAATCGAACCACCATGAATAGGCGGAGTCGCCATCGTCGTCGAAACCTCCATCAATTTCTATCAGCCCTGCATACACAGAAGAAAGAAAGAATGAGCAGATGAGCGAAAGGTTTATTGATATCTCTTCATATTCAACGGTTTAAAATGTATAAACTGAAAATTCGTTGAAAGAAAGTTGAGCGTTGCGCTTTTGTCTCTTTCTTTTGGCAATATCATCACTAGTTTTGTTAGCAAGTAATATTCAACACCATTCTGGCTCTCCTAGCTAAGTTCTTGAAAGTTACAATCAGACAAAAAAAGTAAGAAAATTGACATTTCATGTTACCGTTAATTAACGAAAATGCCATATGGGATTGAAATTAACATCACTATATGGGAATGACTAGGGATGAACATGATGTTTTGAACATAATAGCATCGATGTAAAATAAATGAGTTACACCTACTTTCTTTGACAAGAGAGACAATCATTTCCACATTATTTTTCGTTCGAATATCGTACACACAAAAACGAATAGGCCTACATGATTGTAGTGACTGGTAGTAACGTATACCGATCTGAACGAATCTATTTACCCGCACACCGGAGGTTGCAGGTAGACACACTATTTCCCTCGTTGATAAAAGAACGAAAGCAGGATCCCTCCTTCCAAAAGTTCGTCTCAGCGGAGTTATTTTTATTTCATCGTTGTCATCGTTTTCATATAGCTATCTTTAAGTATTTCCAACTCCCAATCATATCATTGTGTACCACCGATTCTCGCTTGGCACTGTTCCCGCTTTCCCGAACTTTTCTTCATTGTTCCTTCCATGAAGTCGTTTATAATTGTAAGACAATCATAATTATGACTCATGAAACCGAAGAATGATTACCTGAATACAATGTGTAGCCTAATCTTTTCATGGACTTCGGACCGTCAGTAGTTGGTCCGGTCCGCTTTAAACCAAGATAGAACTGAGAGAAGTTATACCACTTAACATTTGTCAGAATATCCTCAAAATCGATCTTCGAAGAAAGTTATCTTGGAACGTGAAAATGGTAAGTGTAATTTTCACTATTTGAGAGCGAAAAAATGCATTTTTTGCGAAACGTGTTGATGGAGTCCTTTATTATTGTGTTCTTTTTGTTTATCTACGTGAATCGAAGTTGTGCAGATCTGTTTGCGTTATTTAGAACATGATTCGATTTTTTTAATTATCCACAGGCCGGTATGAACATCGTAAGCGTGATACTGACTCCATTCGTCGTGTTAGCCGTCACGTATACCATCGCCCCTCCATCGCCGTCGAGGCTCGCTATCCTTCTCAAATGTCTCCCCATTGTCTGCCTTTGTGGTCTCGTCTTCGCCGTCACCCTGCGCTCCACCAGGCCCGGCGCCAGGCATACCCAGCTCATCCAGAGATACAATACCGCTGTCATCGTCGGGCTCGTACTATCAGGCATCGGGGATGCAGCATTGGTTTACGTCGACGACCAGGGTTTCTTCATCCTCGGGCTTCTCTTCTTCGCTCTGGCCCATCTTTCTTACATCTACGCCTTCGGATGGAAGCCTGTCAACATTCCCTTCCTCTTCCCATGCTTCATCTTAACGTGCATCGGGTACAGCTTGGTCTACCAAGGCCTTGCCGAGCACAATTTGGAGTTCCTCGGGGGTCTATACACGGTCCTTCTGATGCTCATAGGATGGCGGGCTCTGGCGAGAGCTCGCTTGTCTGAAAATCGTTGGACGTGGTCTCAGCTGGCAGCACCCCTTGGTGCCCTATTCTTCTGTTTCTCTGATGCTACTCTCGCAATGAACAAATTCTACAAACCAATCCCATATTCCCAGACTATAGTCATGTCAACCTATTACGCAGGGCAGTTAGGCATCGCTTTGTCAGTTCTGGGTCATGATAGTAAAATGTAACTATTGTACTTTAATAATATGATTTTTAAAAGTCATATCAGTTTTGCAGATTGCTGGGGGTGGCGGGAGCATTTTGTTTATTGGGGAAGGGGGGCACCTTGGATCTGCCTGTGTTTTGTTTTATTTTATTTTATAGTCATGATCTGAAATACGAAGTATTCACTATCGCTCCGTTAAATAAAGGTATTGGTTAGTGCTTGTAAAAAAAAAGAACATATATCAAAGGCTATGTTATTGTGATATATTGATCAATCTGAAATACGAAGTATTCACTATCGCTCCGTTAAATAAAGGTATTGGTTAGTGCTTGTAAAAAAAGAGAACATATATCAAAGGCTATGTTATTGTGATATATTGATCAATCTGCATAGGTATATACAAATCGAAGATTAAATGAATAAGTAATTATTATCAAAAACAAGAGTTGCTTTACCATTTTACCTTACTCAGCTCTGTCACCTGCGAAGCTCATGAAAGGTAAATAAAAAGAGAGGTGAGAAAGAACGAGGGAACATTTGAAATAGAGAGAGTGTGTGTGTGCGCGTTTGTGTGCGTGTGCGTGTGCGTGGGGAAGGGTGCGTGGGGAGGTACATGCGCGCGTGCGTATAAGAATATGTGTGTGTACAATCAATGTATTGAAAATGTATTGAATCATGTCAAGAGGAAAAAAAACTGTATTTCTAAGAATTATTTGTATTGTTTTGGAATCAATAAACAAAAAACTGTTGAAGACAACAACAAAAAGTGTGTATGTGTATGGCAGGAGACATAAGGATAAAGAGAGAGAGAGAGAGAGAGGGAGAGAGAGAGAGAGAGGGGGGGGGGGAGAGATAGAGAGAGATAGAGAGAAATTTTAATAGGGAGACAAAAAGCTAAGTATAGGTACAGAGAGAGAACTGGAAGCTGACGGAGATCAATACGATATAGGCATAGCTATAGATTATTATTGAGCACGGCAGCCGCATAGTTCGGTGTTGTCTGCACTTTGGTCCAGTTGTGTTTGTTTCTAACATGGATTATCTAGCCGCCAAATTGAAACAAGCCCAATCTTAAACTTTTCTTAAAGGCGTTAGGTCAAACTGAAGCAAACTTTAAGAGTAATTCATTACAATTAGATCACCTAGTGGATGATAGACGTGATTCTCTACGGATATGGTAAGTCAGTTTTCTTGCATTATATTTATGTTTTTTTTTTTACAGCAATAATGGAGTTGTACAAATAGTTATTACTTTTTAACACCGGCCTAACGCGACCAGCGGCCACTCATTTTGCTTCCGCTGGCCACCGAAAATGCCCACACAACGACTGCCAGCGCCACACGTGTAGCGACCAGGAACAGCAGCGTTTTGAGCAATAACGTACACAGCCAGGCGATCGGCGACACAGGGGCAGCCTATAAAGCTAATTCTAGTAACGGCCTTTTGCACACAAAGAATATTCAACCCCAAGGTTTTATTTAATTACCGACAGGATATGGTTCCTTGTACATTCATTGTTAACATAATAATACAGCGTTATTGTCATGAACTTCGCAATTGATGCCTCGATTGTTCGCGGACAGTAGGCTACAGACAGTCATGTATAATGTTCCATTTGAAACTGAACTGTAATGTCCCCAAAAAATTTCTTGCAGCTGCCCAGATACACCACTGATCTTTACGTAGATATCAGGAAGGTACACTCATCCCCATTCGGGATGTTTCCGCCCACCTGTTGATTGGTTTTTGGATACCCGCTTTCCGCTTACGCTGATATACATTTGAAAGAGGATGTTAAAAATCTATTTAACAAAAAACGAATTTTTCGTAGCCCTATTTTACCATGCAAGGTGGAGGTTAGTGTGTTCTTACGCTTACAAATTAAAACCCTCTCTTTTGCCTTTTGATTTCGCGGAAATGCTTCAAATAACACTAACCCTCATTGATATTCGTCCTTTACCATATTAACCTATGGTATACTTCTTCAAATGAATGTTTGGAATAATATGATAACCAACCTGTCTATATACACACGAAATGGTATGCATGAATATTCTGGTGCACCATTGTTATCGTTTGCATTTGCCGTTTTCCCACGATTTGTGTGAAAACGTTAGCGAGGAGACATTGTTTGCGTTGGCACTTTGCTGAAAATGTTGCATCCGTTTTTTTCTCGATTGAGTGATCGGTGGGGGCGTGGTCCTGGTGACTCATCGTACAATAGAGACGAGAGACTCTTCAATATTTATTCTATGACAATCTCTTTTTTTAAATATAGACTTGAAATGTTGCATTTTAACTGAGGCTGTTGGTCGTGCATTGGTTGATATGTCGCGTTCTGAATTTTGAATCTCTAACAATAGCACATTCGTAGTACCACCATTGACACCGACATCAGACAAACGTCACATTTTAAACAAATGGCTATAAGATCGATTGGTCGATCAAACGAAACAAATATGATTTTATTTGATTTTAATTGAATATATTTTTGTCCATCGGGTCAAGGTTGACAAATTGACGTTAAGGCGAGCTTGGCATAGCTAGTGGCTAACGGTGTCTACCTGACTGCCGAATGTAGTATTACTAGACTCGCAAATTATAATTTCATCATTGTCTTTTCTCTCATTTTTTCTCAGGCAAACTTCGTTAGTCTCAGAGTTCTTCTCTTTGTCATCCTTTCCTTCATCTATGTCGTGTTCAGGCCGGAACCATCATGGTTCGCCATCTTCCTTAAAACTCTCCCCGTCATATACCTCTGTGCTCTCGTCGTCGATACGATCCTTGGTTCAAAGCTCAGATCCGTTCCCCAGTACGACGCCTCAGTCCTTGTCGGGTTGGTTCTATCGGGCTTCGGCGATGCGGCCCTCGTCAACGCCGACGACAAGCGCTTCTTCATCCTCGGCCTTCTCCTCTTTGCTCTGGCCCATCTAAGCTACATCTACGCTTTCGGTTTGAAGCCTTTCAACATCAAGCTCTTTACTTTCTTTGCAATCCTTGGGTGCGGAATACATAGTCTATTACACTCCGGTATGGCTAGGAATGGACTAGCTGGTCTTGGTGGCCTCTACAATATCCTGATCATGACAATGGGCTGGAGAGCGCTTGCGCGACAAACTTCCCCCGGAAACCGGCATGCTAGGACCTGGTCTGTAGTTGGTGCGATCCTGTTCGTCATCTCAGACTTTGTTTTAGGACTAAATAAATTCCGCGCACCAATACCGTATGCTCAGACGATCATCATGGTGAATTACTACGCAGGGCAACTTGGTATCGCTCTCTCTGTCTTCGGACGTGCCAATTAAATCTGAAGAGGAAATAATTTACTTACATACTTAAGGTTACCTAAGGTTGACTTATGGGTGCAGATTTAGGTGCCTATATGCCCAGATCCTGGTAACCTAGTTACTCCGGTAGTACAGGCGCGGTCGGGGTGCTACTCTATATTTTTTCTTAAATTCAGCGCTTTGCAAAAGCCTAAACAGCATATTTTCAAATCGAAATCAGCATCAGCATCCACAATTTGGTTTGGAAGACTGTGCAACATATAGAGTAGACCGAAAGCTTCAGTCTCTCTAATCGTCGGTTGTTCCACTGAGACTACGTCTGGCTCCACTAGACCTCCGATTATAGACAACAAATGTCAGTTTTATTAAAGAAATGACCCAAATCAGATGGTTATTGCTGTCTAATCATAGAGAAGAAATTACTTCGAATACTTTAGTCTAGTCTGTGCTTAGACCATTTAAATATATTACCTATAGTGCTTGTGGTACCGAACTCAAAGAGAGGCGTCACGCTAGAAGTCTCAATTATGTCACTAATCAGCGAAGGCAACTTCAGTCTACGTAGTCTTTCTTCAACTGACCTTTCAATGACGGAACAAACTTAGTGCCCCTCCTCTGAACATTTTAATCATTCAATATAATAACCCTGACAAGACAGGAGTTTGTTAGTCGCTTTTTTAGTGGAATGTATAGACCTACCTTCGAACCTGGTCCCGACCATCTTGGAGCGGCGCATGCGGTTCATATTACAAACCGTGACGGCCGGGAAGTCCACGTAAGTCCTGGTCTGGATCTTGATGTTGGTGTTGACGGGGTTGCTTCTGTAGTCCGACAAGATATCCCAGGCCTGCCGGCAGAAGATGTAAGTCGCACCGGAGAAGACTAGGAACCAGAAGATCTTCCAGTACCATTTTCCTTCGCTGATGACACGTGGTAATCCATGGGCCGTGGTTGAGTCGGCGAAGTCATTGAGAACGCTACCATAGGTTGCCCGCTTAGGAGGCTCTTGGAAGGGGGTGACCATTGGACTCCTAGGTGATGGAGGTACTGCCTAAATCATAATAGGACATTTAGAATTCAATGGATGGTAATCTTCTTTTTGTCTTAATTGTAAAACTACTCATATGAAAGTGTCAAAATTGTTATCATTTACAATATTCTGGTTTTATGTATTTTAAATGACTCAGTAACTTGAGAACAATTTAACCATGGGCTAATGATCACGATTTCCAATAAACCATTAATGAATATATGTAAATCGATCAACAAAACAACAATGAACACCTTTCATGAAATCTAGTCACTGACAATTCAATACTTTGATACATTGCCAAGAGAAATCATGTTCGGATTTTGTAATAGGTCATTGTAATGTTCATACCTATCAAAGGGTGATGCACGAGACCTAATAGTTACTTTGGGTTTTTGAGCTTTTCGCAGTGCTTGTGAGTTCTACAATCGTGTTAATTATGAATTTAATCATGAATATCAATACTGTTATTGATTTATATCATTCTTTTGATGAAAGTTGAGTACATTGTTTGAAAATAAAGTTGATTTGTTGTAGACAAATTACATGTATCTGGTATTTATTTCACCCCAGAATCGTCATTCGAATGAGTGCGGGGCTTTAACTTGATGACACCCTCCCCATCCGTTATCTAAATCCTGCCATTCAGTTTCATATTGTGATAAGAAGGTTTGAATTAGTGAGGGCTTTTAGTTTTTGTTTAGGGCGACTAAATGTTTTGACGTCCCAATGGAAATGTTCTAGCGATGCCCCTGTTATATTCTCTCTAGCCCTCGCTTCAAGTGTACAATATGAAGCATTTTGAGATTATGAATCCATAAACAATATTAATCAGTTATTTTAAATGACTGAAAGATATAAGTCGAAAAAATGAAACGAAACGCAACAAAAGATAGATACGACAACGGTAGTACATTTTGATCGAAAAACAGTGACAGCATTGACGACATAATTATTGTACAGAGAGATTGAATAAATAAAACTAATGAAAAATCAAAGGTTGGATTACCTTTGTCTCGACTCCGACCATGTCATCACCAGGGGCTACCCCAAGGCCAACACTCACACGCTTCTTCTCCGAGTTATACCTGTAATTGATATTATATAATGAAGAAAAATTATGTATGATTAGAGCTTGATAAGTTTCCGGAGAGCTAATAAATTGCGATACTAGTCAATTAATTGTATTACTTGATGAAAAAGAAAAATCAGTTTTCTTTACTGACAACTGATTTTTCTTATATAACTGAAGATATGGCGTATATTCAGTACTGAATGAACGCCATAAACTACTACCAACAACAATATCTCCGGACTGTGAACCGCAAGGCACGGGGCTCGAATCCCAATACCGCAGTAACAATGTCACTTGGCAAGACATTAATCGACATTTGCCTTACACACTCGGCCCAGGTGTATATGACATGAATGTTGGTAGTGAATTATTAAACCGATCATTTTATATCGAAAATAACCACCGGGACGAAAAGTGATTGTTGAACGGGTATTGATAGTGCTCGAATCATTTGCCGTGGCGAATCATAAACATCTAGGTATACTTTCATTCGTCTATATATTACTTTATTCTCATTACATGAAGGAAAGCCTTTAAATGAACAGCTTAAGGAATTGAGAATAAGTTGCCATCGTAGGCTAATGATTGCAATAAGATTGTAATAGTCATGTAAGAGGGAGGAAACTTTCGAAATCGAAACGAATTTCAAAGTCACATGATTTTAAAGAAATAGACAAACATAAAAGTTAATTGTCACAATTTGTGCCGCTCTCTGCACATCATATTTGTGTATTCTATTTACAGAGAATCCAGCATTGCTTATTCAGACAACTTACACGTAGTCATTTTGCCCATATTCCATTATATTCACTTGCACATCGTATGCACCTGCTGGTCATAAATTTTCCAACAACTTTACAACATTTCCAATGATCTTTCATCCAAGTCATATATCCATAGTTTCACGAATCGTGAATAGGAGTTACAGGACAAACCATACACTTTCTCCTCCAAATGTTGAATGGAAAGTCAAAGTTTTAACCCGATGGTAGAGAATTGGTGTGCAAAGAAGAAAGTGGTTTACTGGTCCCTTAATTAAACACGTCTCCTACACAACGACATGGTGGAAACAAACTGATCGAAAGAGTGAAAGAGTTTCTTTGGTAAGAAATCGATTTCTGCAGCCCTTTTCATTCATTTGTGGTTTGGTGTTTAACCACTAAGCCATGACTGGCAAGTTCGATGCTGCGTTGCTCGTTTTTGACAGAATATTCTTGATGGAACATTACGTAATCATGTTCAAGGGAGGGAAGCGAGCGAGCGAAGAGTTGAGGAGAAGTTTGTGGAGGGTGGGGGGGGGGGTTAACAATTATTACATTGTCGGAATCGGGGACACGGTAAGATCCAGAACCGACTAAAGGATAATGAGGTGATTTACATTAATGTTTCTTCTGAACATGGTTCCGAGAATCCTACGGGGGTGCATGCCCCTGATGGAAAGGCAAACAATACAAACTACAAAAAATACAAAAACGAAAAGGAGAGAGAAAAAGAAGGAAGCATGGGAAGAGAGAGGAGGCAACATGAACAACAAGTGACAAAAAAAAATCAAAAAGTTTTTTAGTTCTCCATGAAATTATTCTATCACATTCCATCCATCTGAATTAGTTAGACAGATGCCCGCTCCTTGGCCGTACCTGGGCCACGCCACTCCCGATCGACATGGTTGAAATAACCAAGATTATCAAAATCTTAGGAATAACGAGGTACAAGCATCTCAAGTCACGATCTACATCTCATTTTACATTGAATTATTTGCCAGGAGAGATTCCTTTGAGCTTTTAATCAATAATTTGGAAGACCCTTTTATCGATTGTCTAGCCTGCTTCTAGTCCTCCAAACAATTTATTTTCGATGTGGAAGCAATCGTGGCAGTTTTTAGAATAGGGCAGTATCGTATGTGGAATGTTGCGATAATTTGAAGGAAAAAAAAGGAAACCGTCACATACAAAACATATTTTTATTTCAATTCAGTATTTCCTATGATAAATTCTATATGATTATCTAAATAAAAATGTGATTAAAAAAAATATAAGCTCGGACTGGGAAAGAGATATTTTGTATCATGATTATCCACCCCTCTTTATTTCTTTTCTTTGTGATTTCAATCTTAATCTGTCGAATGAAATAAACTTTGATTTTTTTCACAGCCTTTTCAAATGGACGTTTGCCCTTTATTTTCAACGAGATATTTCGATTACTCCCAGTTGGTATCTACATCTTTGTGTTTTGTGCTCAAGAAAGGAGGTGGGGAGAAAAGGCAGACAATGGGAAAAGAAAAGGGTTAAATCGGGGGGGGGGGAGGGGGTATACATGAAAAGACAGGCAGAGAATAAGCAGTGGCGGACACATAAATGCCCCCACCCCCCCCCCCCCCCGCACATTGCAATATGCTTTTCCCTCCGCGCCTGTCGATACATTTTCTCTGCTTGTTTGCCTGAGATGGCAAAATATTAATTAATCTTAGCTGCTGCAATCCATCAAATAGTTGGCAAATCAGAGGAGGTATTAAAAAATACGATACCAATGTTGACCCCCCCCCCCCCCCCCCCTCGCCAAATTGTGGAAATCAAATGGCTAAACATTCGATTTGTCTAACAAAGAGGTTAATCAGAAAGTAAATCATAGGCGGAAATATAATACAGGCCTAGATGGCATGTTGTGTATCTCTCTCAGCCCCTCCCCCCGGTAATAACGCCCCAGGGCTTGCTAACCAGACAATGTAGTCAAGGACGCTCTTCGCCAACAAAAAACTTTTAGCGAATAGGCTCCTTTGCTGTAGGCCTACTTTGTTTCGCTGGTTACAGAATAATAGTAAATACATCGTGAAGGGGTTTGAAGAGAGGTATGGGACAGAGAAATAATGATTTATTGATTACAAGTCATGAATCTATATCGACTGATAAACATTCGATGGTCGTTTTGGTATCATTATATCCTAATCATTTTACACAATATCGAGGGTTCAGTTCCAAGTTTCGTCGTAAATTGTCATCATTTGTAAAACAAAGTCTTTTCATTACGCGATGTTGGCTGTGCCGGACCAAAGATATGAATGTCATCAAGAGGAATTTACTTAATTTTGGTTTCGAATTCCGACTAATGCCGTCTCTATTTTTTCACGGGATTCATTTTCGGCATGTACTTCGTAGTCACAGAATAAAAAAGTCCATGGATATCCGCCGATACACATTCAATGATAAATCTAAGATCGTTATTTCGATCAAGTGACATAAAATCGAGATATATTTTCATTTTGTTATTTTAAAATGAAATAAAGAATTTCAATTATGTTACAGAATAAGCTTCTGATTGAATTAAAAAAAAAGGAAAAAAAAAGAAGAAAATATACTAATCTTTAGTCTATAATTGTTCCTAAATTAGACAGGGTTCATTATTAAAGTTGATCTGTTTTTTTTTTAGATCGGTTGCAAGATCTGCATTTCGTGGTTTCTCCATCCAAAAAGAACAAATTAACTTTTTATTTTAAGCATTTCCTTAAACCCTCGATGATGAAAATGTCAAGATGGATAATCAACAATTTTTTAACTTAGGCAAAAAATGTCTGTATGGTTGAGAAGTGTTAAAGTAAGACAGATACCCATATGATAATGATAAGAGGCATAATACCTGAAGCTAAATTGATTGCGCACATACCAATTCCAGGGGATGCTCAAACACCTACAAAGTAGTATTATTACCCTGGCTTTCACCCAGCTACCCTAAGGTTCTAAAGCATTCAAGAAATAAATTCCTACCAGGTACCCATTTATTAAACCTGGGTGGAGAGTGGTAAATGTACATTAAAGGTAAAGACCAGTATTTGCAACGCCCCAATTTCAAAAAATGAAATGGAAGCTCTCATTACCAATCATGTGAAAGAATATGTTTTGACTAATACATGATGATAAAAAATTTGCCGGGAAACCGCCTACTAATTCATATATTTGGTAAATTTATTTCTCTCATGGTCTGGTGAGAGAGATAGGGTAGTCCCATATACATCTTTCTGTGTATAGTGCTTGTAACTTTACGAAGAATGGGCCAAATTTCTTATCATTTTGATGATTCCAGAACCTTGCAGATGCTAGATGCTAGATGATCAACCTTTTCTGATCGATTCCACAACGTTTCTTTCACAATGCAATCGCATGACCATTACTGGTCTTTACCTTTAATGTCTTGGGAAAGGACTTTTTTGCCACGGCGAGACTCGAACCGCGAACCATGTGATCCACACTCCGGTGAAGTATCTGCTAGACATTTTTTCAGCATTTAAAATGTAGTCGTTGATGAAATAAGGTGAATGGTTTATCAACATGTCTTAGAAAAACAACAAATATTTTCTATAACAATAAGTAATTTGTAATATTTAAAAAATGCATGATTTATTTTTTATTTTTATGAGAGTAGGCCTATCATCGATTAAGTTGAATGAGTATTCCATTTGTCATATGGTACGAATAACCCTGCAATCAAAGATATCTTCATACAGGATCTTTGTCAAAGAAATTCAATATTATAGTCACCGCTCATAATATAGCTCCCCATAATATGTTGGACTGATTTCAATATGTTTTTTTCCCTTCCAAATCCACTATAAGTATATCAAGCTTTACAAGTCAACAAATTGCTGACTCCCGACAAGTTGATCGTTATGAAAATAAAGCAAGGGCCTGTGATGGTATCGGCACATTACTAAACTACAATCATGGAAATAACACGAATGAGGACATCATAACCTAATCATGAAAAACTAAGCCCCGTTGTTTATGATAGTATATTCAAGCTTTAATCTTTGAGATTTCGTTTCATGCTTCCTGTTTGCAAGTCCACTCTTTTACATTGGAAACTCTCATTCAAGGCAGTAATGATAATAAGCAGGCGCGTAGCCAGAGTTTAATGTTTGGGGGGGGGGGGCACATACATGTAATCGATCGAGGTAAAAAAAAGGGGGTCTAAAAAATGCAACCGATCCTGGAAATTTAGGGGGGGCACGTGCCCCCCCCCGTGGCTACGCGCCTGATAATAAGCAACATTGGGATCTTATATATAGCGCTCATGTCTGTCAAACTTAAGTGACATGAATTAGCGCTCCACTGTTAATTACTTTAATAATTATTTAATACAAATGTTCGAAAATTAAATATTCAACTGTGATGTGAAACAGTTTTTTCCTTATTTTGTACTTCGTTCAAACCACTAATGCTTAAATCGTTAAATTGTTTTCGTTTCGCTTGACATGATTCTGAATTAAAGAAAAGAATGTATAACATGGTTTGCAAATCAGATGGTACCCAATCAGTTTTATTTTAAACAAATAGTGCTGATTTATTTTTCTTTCAAACTATCATTGATTTCAGATGTCATCGATTTCGCAACCCCTTGATTATCAAGTCACATGGTACCTAATCAATTTTTGAACAAAAAGTACTGACTTTTCTTTTTTAACAGTGGTAATCTGTTTATAGATAGTGTTAAGTCACGTATTCCCGATTTTTTTTTGTAATGCCACTTCAACTTTTTTTAATTGGAAACTCCCTCATTACCCTCATTAGGAGTGTCGTAGTCGCGTGGTTTAAGCACTTGATTTCAAATGCATACTCAAAGATTCGATCCCCGACACGGCACTAGTGTCCGTTGACAAGGGTTTAATCTCAGAAGCGGATCTAGAGGGGGGTTGGGGGGGTTGCAACCCCCCCTTGGGCGGCCCAAAAAAAAAAGAAAAAAAAAGAAAAAAGAACGCACGCTGGAGAGAAACCCTTTCAAGTGCAAATATTGTGAGAAGATATTCAACTCATCTGGTAACTTAACCAAACACATGATAACTCTGGATATAACTATGTATTAAACTGTTACTTGATTTAAAAAGACGTTATCATGCACTGCTTTTTATGGTCTCCATTGTATTAATAGATGCCAGGAAAACATCACTTACGGGGTTCAAATAAACACCCCCCAAAAAATCGGCTCGCCGCTTCGCGGCTCGTGGACGATGCTCCGCATCGTCATTATTTTGGTCAACCCCCCCCCCCCTTAGCAAAAAGCTAGATCCGCCCCTGAATCTACATTTGGCACTCAATACCAAAGAAGATTATGTAGACCTGGTAGGATGACGAAAGGATTTGTGTTAGTAATTGCCTATGCCCTCACGTGACCATAATGGTAGGAATACTCATCAGGGAGTATGGTGCACATTGTGCGCGAATGAATCCGATGACTGGGATAATAATATATGTAAAGCGCTTAAAGACGACGTTCCGTATTAAGCGCTTCATAAATCCAGATTATTATATTATTATTATCAATAAAAACAACCGGTGCCATGCTGTCCGAGAGATCGAATCTCCAATAGACCAATCACCCCCAAAATAACCCATTTCTATTAATAAATTAGTGATTCGTTCACTATTAAAATGGTAATACGGGACTTTCTGAACCACTTTGGGGTTGTTGGCTTTATAAGAAAAGTGTAATGTCAAACATTAAACATCTAAAAAGTACCCATTTGTACAAAAACATTCATATATTAACAAATAAAATGTTCCTTTTGAATCGCCATAATGTGCCACTTTATAACCAAAATATTGCTAAAAGCATTTTTTTAATAAATAAGATACCCGCTCTTTCAAATGTACATGTAGAAGGCGACTTTTCAACGTTGCTACCATGCCCTTTAAATCTTCAAAGTTCTAACATTATATTATTAGTCATTAAGGTTGTCTACCTGACAAGACATTGATTCTTTAAAAAATCGCACGAATAATTTTCCTTTAATGAGATTGAAATTGAAAATGTGTCCATAATGTGTGACGTGTTAGAATCGTAGAAGCCATCATTTCTATGGATGGTGTCAGCATTATCTCTGAGCCGTGCCTCCCCTCCCCCACTCCTGAAATGCTCCGCCGCCCCTGATTACAATTCATTCAATTTTTTTTTGTTTTGCTATCGTTTTACTTACATGACTTTGCACCGTCTCTGTCACGTGATGGCCGCAAAAGTTCACGTTCAAATTCCAAGAAATAACCCTGGAATCCTGAGATGGGCGACCATAGGCACCGGAGAGACTTTAATTGATGGTAGACCGATGGAGGTCCAAGAGGACAATAGCGTGGCGCAAGTTTCGGACAAACAATGCATCCCTCCTGTGGGGTCCTTAGAGGCAGCGGTGAGAGGAGGGGGGGGGGAGGGGGGGAGGGGGTATGTGAGCAACGTATTTCAAGTACGGCATCATCTGTGATGGGTCTTGGCTGGAGTTAGGAAGAGGAGGAGGAGGGGGAAAGGGCTACTGATTTTTTCTTTTCTTCAGAAGGGCATCTCCACAAGGGGGATGGGTAAAGAAAATTTTGGGTACGCAAATAAAATGGGGCATAGATCTATAAACTGATAATTTTTCGTTAAATTGATTAAATCGATTATATTCTTTTGAAATGTTTAAAATTTGCAATGTTTTGTTTGTTATATGAGAAAATCAAACAGAAATAAATAAATCAAATCAAATCAAATCAAGTGAAGTAAAAGACAAACAAAGATTTGTCTAACTATCATTAATTTCGAGTAAAAATAAATTTTACTAATTATTTAGTAAAATTTACTTTTACTTGAAGAACAATAACGTGATTGCTCTTCTCATTAGACCTTTGTTTCATGTCATTATAGGAACATTATTGGTAAATTATAAGCATTTTCACAAGCAAGCACAATTTTTAAAATATATTATTAAAGATGATATTTTATCGATTGATAGTTTGCATCATTCTATAATCTCTTCATGGAATTATTAAGAATCCCATAGATAATAAATTTCTATCTTATTTTATCATTTACTTCAAACTGGTTTATTTCTTCGTGTTAATAACAAACCAATAAGGCCTTTAAAATGATTACAAAACATGGATTTGGAAATCGCCAGAGGGTGTGAATCCCCCCCCCCCTCCCCCCTCTTCCCACCACGCCCTGCTCCTCTCATAGACACTGACCTAATTTCTCCACGGCTCTTATTTAACATCATCGATTGGGTTCAAGGAAAAATAACTCTATTAATAGAAGGGGAGGTAAAAGCCCTCCACCAATGAAAAGTCTGATTTTTCAAGTCGGAATATTAATCAATGGCTGAAACAACTTACAATCGTTAGTAGATGTTCTTTTGTCCAAACCAAATCATTACCCTATGCCCAATCAATTCAAACGATGTAGTATCAACCCCTGGGTGACACTGGCTGACACTGTTGGGATGTGATTCTTAAAGCACACTTCTTCTTCTTCCTCCTCTTACCTTTCTGGGCGGTGTTTTGTCAAGCCCTTAAATTGATCGGAAAATCGAACTGACGAAAAGGTTCTCACCAATCGATTTTTCTGGCCAAAACCAATAGTATTTAGTGTTATCCATTATAGGCCTCTTTAAAAAAATTGTATTTTTATCGAAAAGCTCTAAGATTCTTTTGAAAACAGAATCTCAAGGGGTGAAGAAAGTGTTAATCTTATGAATAACACAGATAAAAGTTATGCAAGAATCTCTTACATTCGAATATTGCGAGAATGTCTTTTTTAATGTACAGGTTAAAGGTCATGGATGTAGAGACATAGTTATTCTATGTGATATTAGTTGTTATCAAGTGAAGATTAGATGTTATCAAGTGAAGATTAGATGTTATCAAGTGAAGATTAGAGAAAATTAGTCAAAATGTTAATCTTGATCTCGGTGAAAACTTTTTATTATGTGATATTTTGCTCAAAAGTTGTTAGAAGGGCAAGTTGAGAAGAAGGACATTCATGGAGGTAAGCTACCGAGGGGGAGGAACTGAGAGAGGGGCATGTTGTGCGATTTCTTTCCCTTTTCTCTTTGTTTGTTTGATTTCATTTCGTTCTCTCTCCCTCTCTCTCTCCCTCTCTCTCTCTCCCCCTCTCTCTCTCTCTCTCTTTCTCCTCTCACCCCTCTCTCTTTGTTCCCTTTCTAGTTTTCAATTGTTTGCTGTTCTTACAAAGTGCATGTTGATTTAATGGAACATAACGAAACTACAAAAATATAAACAATACGTCAATCATTATTCAAATGTTTTCACGAAATACCTTAGGAACAGGCATTTGTTATGCATCACCCCTCCCCCCCCCCCCACATCGAAATAATAAAGAACATTAAGTAATATTTGCCCCCGGGTCTGTAAATTTGTATAGGAATATTGATCAAAGGAAGTAAGTGAAATAAGTAAAAACGCATCACTCACACGAAGCGAGATCGATCAAGCAATTACAGAAACTCCTTGTAACAATACTTGAAATATCGGAACTGTATAACTCATCGAGGTGGGGGGGGGGGGGGGAGGGGGAGGGGAAGGGGGCTGCAGCCCTCATCATGTACAGACTAGCAGACATGCCATTCTTTGCATGTCTGCCTTAGTTTCTTTAATGTACACAATATCCATTAGTACGTAATGATGAAGAAGTTTTGAAGAAAAAAATGTTCCCTCGATGATTATTTATTTTTCCTGTTCGTATAAAATATTGTTTTCACTGAAATGAAAGAACTAAAAGAAAAAAATGTTATAGGCAAAACACATACCCACTCATACCCACCCAATGTCTGAGTTTAAGACATGCATAATAGGGTTTTATAGTACTGCATATTTTTTTGTTTTTATGAAACTGACGTTATCCCAGAATATATACTTTATATCATTTTTTTCGCGGTACCCCGAATGAAAAAGAGTGTGAAAACGATATGGCTCAATAATTGAGTTAACGATATAAACAAAAAAGCTACCTTCCCTCCCTCTCTCATCCCCTTTTCCGCCCCCCTCTCTCTCTCTCTCTTCCTCTCTCTCCCTCTCTCTACCCCCTCTCTCTCTCTCTTTCTCCCTCTTCCTCTCTCTCCCTCCCTCTCTCGCTCTCTCTTTATCTCTCTCTTCCTCTTCCTCTCTCTCCCTCTCTCTCTCCCTCTCTCTATCCCCTATCTCTCTTTCTCTCTCTCTCCCTCTCTCTCTCTCTATCTCTCCCTCCCACTCTCTCTCTCTCTCTCTCTCTCTCTCTCTCTCCATCTCTCTCTCTCTATCTCCCTCTCTCCCTCTTTCCCCTCTCCCGCTTTCTCTAACATCTTCTTTGTGTCTATATTCATCATCTACGTGCTAACCACTCGATTATCTCAATTAGTAACGTTATAAGTTAGTCAAAATAAAAGACCAACTCCCAATATCGAAAGAGCGTGACGTGAAAATCGAAGTATTGCGGTCGAAGAAGTTGGTAATCACATACGCATCATAGGGCACACAGAAAAGGGGGGCTTGAATTAAAAATGCATGCAGGAACATAACTGTTCAATGTACCTCTCTTCCAGTCGCAATGTCTTTTCTTTCTCGAAGATTTTTTTTCTTCAAAATATAAAATTGGATGAAATTCTAATAGTTTCACTATTCAGCATGTATATAAACAACTTGACAAGCAAGAGCGGATCTAGGTAGGCTACTTCCGGGGAGAGGGGTGTCGGAAATTCTTCGAATGAACATCTTACATGGAACTGATGAAGACCTACTGCCTTGCAACAAAAAATGATAAGACGACTTCGATTAGGCTAGGAAATCAATGCTACAAGGAAGCTTCCTGATTGCTCAGACTATCGATTGAGACATCATGAATGCTCAAGTCAGAACAAAAAAAATTAAAAAAAATACTAGATAAAAATGAATAAATGATTAAATAAACAAAAAAGAAAAAGAAAAGAAAAAGAAATGAAAGAAAACAAAATAGAACAAACCAAAACAAAGAAAGGTAAATAAAGGAAAATAAAATAAAATATAGGTTTTCCCGCCCAACTTCGTAAACTTATAGGCCCGAATTCACAAACCAAGGTTTGTCGACTAACCTCCTTTTGTTTCGCCAAACCTCCTTTTGTTCTTTACAAACCAGGTTTGTAAAAAACGCGTAAAAACGCGTCATATGACGTACGAAAACGAAGGTTTGTCGACAAACCTCCTTTCTGAATTCGGGCCATAGCATCCGAATTAACGTTACGTTCATTCAAGTTCGTGCGAAATTGAATGACTATGTAGATCAACATTTAAAAAGCTAATTGCGTCATTCGATTTGATTTTAGTAGCATGCGATTTCATACTCTTGCCACGGAGACATGCAAAACGAGCATTCAATTTAGAAAAGCGTGCAAAGAGCATTCAAATTCGCGCCGGACAGACGGTGGTATGTCTTCATGCATTCAATTTCGTGATTAGGCATACATATGTGACATTTGTGCATTGCTTTTCATTTGATGTTAATTTTTCAATTTATATACTTCTGTTTCAATAGTTTTATGCAAAGTTTACTTGGAGGAATGACAGGCGTATTCGTTCTGTCATTGCACAGATAACAGTCCCCAAAGAAGGTGCACGATTTGTGACTTCTCTTCTAAGCACAAGCTATATACTGTATAAACAGATCTTGTAGGTAGAGTTCAGGTTTAATAGACATGGACATGATGGAAACAAAATACAATGATGAATAAAGAAAAAGATGTTAAATGAAAAGAAAGAAAGATCACCTACTCAATCGAGATTTATCAAAACAAACCATTTAAAAAATAACCCCTAAGGCAGTTATTATGAAAAATATGAAGATATGAATAAAGAGATGTTTCAACAAAAATAAAGAATGTCGAAAGAAAGAGAAAACATAAAATGCAATATAAATATATCAGACAAATAAGATTGTATAATGTGAAATCATGTCAGCAAAGATCATAGAGAAAAAGAATAAACAAATGAACATGAAATACTGAATATCCGAATGAACATCCAGCCTCATACTTTGATTATGAGGTCTAGTTTTAATTTGAATGACCCGATTGCGAAAGAGGTTGCCCATAGACGAATATGAAACCGCAATTCGCCAAAGAATTCACCTCCCACTCAACATTGGCGAAATTGAATGACCCTTACGAATTTCCAAATTGACTGAACCAAGCTTTAATTTGAATTTGCATGTTTAGAAAATTCGGTGACTCGAAACGAAATTGAATGCAACAAGTTTAAAAATGAAACAGGGGAGCAACGAGTGGAGAAAATTTGCTCGAACATGAATGCACGTTAGTGAAATTGACTGCTGCTTTTACGAAATTGGCCGGGAAAGCCTATAAATAAAAGACGGTTTGACCTGGGATTTTAAACTCACATCTCCCTGGTTTGATGGTCAGTCCTGACTGGGGTTTTATGCCGTACCGACTGAAAAAAGTGTGAAGACCCCCCCTTAGAAATCAATAAACAAAAATAAAGAAATATAGTAGGGCGAAAGGAAAGAAAAATCAAAAGAAAAGAAAAGAAAATAGAACAAAATAAAAGGAAGGAGAAAGAAAAGAAGAAAAGAAAAGAAAAGAAAAGAAAGAAAAGAAAAGAAAAGAAAAGAAAAGAAAAGAAAAGAAAAGAAAAGAAAAGAAAAGAAAAGAAAAGAAAAGAAAAGAAAAGAAAAGAAAAGAAAATAGAACAAAAGAAAAGGAGGGAGAAAGAAAAGAAGAAAAGAAAAAAAAGAAAAGAAAAGAAAAGAAAAGAAAAGAAAAGAAAAGAAAAGAAAAGAAAAGAAAAGAAAAGAAAAAAAAAAAAAAAAAAAAAAAAAGAAAAAAAAAAGAAAAGAAAAGAAAAGAAAAGAAATGTAATTAAAAGGAAAAAAAGCAAAGGAAAGAGAAAGGAAAAGGGAAGTAATAAGTACATACATAAGACAGTCAATAGTTTGCCTCACATGTTGCTTTGTCGATCAATACTTATGTCACAATGATCGGGAATCAAGTGTTAATCATTGATGTTCAAACAGGGGCGGCCGAGCGACTTCCAAAGTGGGGGGGGGGGGCACCAATAAAAAAAGGGCACTTTCTTGGGAAAAAAGGGCACCTACAAAGGGAAATCTCAAAGCGAAAATATACAATTTTTTAGACATTGGTATATACCCCTACATTGTGATTACAATTATCAGGGATGATTTAAATATTTGTTTCACTTTATACGCCATACAAGATATTGCTTTAGCATCATGATTTGCAGTTGGATGTGATTGTTTAAAAACTGGTCTGCGAGCGAGGAAAAATTTTAAGATGTGTGAGGTCGCAGTGCGAAAAAATTATATCTTATAAAGAGGAGAAAGCCCAAATCTAATGGGGTTATTTAGCACATTCTCATAACATTTCTCAAGACTGAAAAGACCTTTGATAAGTAACATAAGTATATCATCTATAGATGCCTGCGAGCGTAGCGAGCGATCTTTGGGGGAAATTGCTCTTAGGGCGTGTTCATGCTTCACTTTTTCTGGCCAGAATCAGGCATCTGTTACGCGTTTAGTTTAAAACACGGTTGCGTCCATGCTTACTTTTGTAGAATCACTGAAAAACGGCGATCGTGATCGCCGATCGTAAACTCACAAAAAGATGCGTTTATAATTTGTAAACGCGTTTAAATGGGGTCAACGCACTGACCTCTAGTGGGTCTACGTAGCATGCACAGTGAAGGTTTGCGAATCCAGCTGGAAGACCAATTAAGGCCACACAAGGAGAATTGCCTGGATGAGCCAGAGAAGTAAGCATGAACAGTACACCCTGGAACTACGATCACGATGAGCGTTTACGATGAGCGTTTCAGATCGCTCATTCTACCTTCAAAATCAAGCATGAACGCCCCCTAAGTCGCTTGAAATTAGCTAGTGCGCGTTTAGTGATGAGAGGAGAAGGGGAGTCTTTTCAGGAGTGAAAAGGAGCATGTGCCAAAGTAGAAAGAGTAATTATCAGAGGTGGAAATGGGGAACTTCTTACACCCTCAAAAAGAGGTACTCACCAGGGATGAAAAAAGTTAGTAAAGAGAATAGGAAATGGGCATTTGTCGAAGGAAAAGGGGCCTCCATCAGATTTTGATAGGGGCAATTATAAGAGGTGAAAAGGGGCATTGATGAAAAGGGGATAGGTCCCTTATCAGAAAGGAAAAGGGCACGTTAAAAGGGAAATTATCAGAGGTGAAAAGAGGCACTTATCGCACTTGAAAAGGGGCAATGACCAGATATGAAAAGGGGCACTTATGTGAATGAAAAGGGGGCACTTGTAATGAAGGAAAATGTGCATTAGTTGAAAGAAATTGGGTACCGATCAGATTTTAAAAGGGCATTTATCGGAGGTGAAGGGGGCACTTTTCTGAAGTGAAAAGGAGTAATTTCTTCGACCTGAAAAGGGTCATTAACCAGAGAAGGGGCACTTATGACAAGGGGAAGGGGCTCTTTTTTAATGGGGCACTTATCATTAAGAAAAAGGGGCACTTATTAGCAGGGGCGTAAATCCCGGGGGGATGGGGGGGGCTGCATCCCCCCTGGCTTGAAGTAGGGGGGATGGCCTGTACAAACATCCCCCCCTGATATCATCCCCCCTGCGTCCCCCCTGAAAAAAATGCTTATTCAGCGTTCGGCTGAGTCGTTGCGATTTTTTTGAGACCAAAACAAAAAAAGTGTCCTCTTACCCCCCCCCCCCCCCCCCCCCGCTTATTCTTATTCAGCGGTCGGCTGAGTCGTTGCGAAATTTTCGGCCCGATTTATAAATGTTAAAATCCTGCGTACGCGCCTGGCGTGTAGCATGTGATGGCTATCGCCGATCATCCCCCCACTCCTCGGTACGGATTTACGCCCCTGCTTATTAGAAAGGAAACAGGTCACATGTGGAAATATAAGGTGCGCTTAATTATCCGAATTAAAATGGGGTTAGTTATAAAAAGGGAAGGGGCACTTCTTACAAAGGGAAAGGGGCACTTGTCAAAGTAAAAGAGGCACCTCTCACAATCAAATAGGACAATTATCAGAGGTGAAGGGGACACTTATTCAAAGTGAAAAGAGGCACTTCTCGTACCTAACGAGGGGCACTTACTAGAGATTAAAGAGGGCACTTATGAGAATGGAAAATGGACACTTATTGCAAAGGAAAATGGAAACTTGTCGAAGGAAAAGAGGCACGTGTCCAAGTAAAAGGGGGCACTTCTCAGAGTTAAAAAAGGGAAGGGGCACTTTTATAAATGAATAGGGGCACTTGTCAAAGTAAAAGGGGGCACTATTTCTATGTAAAAAGGAGCACTTTTCCTATGTAAAAAAGGGGCACTTTTCGGGTGCTTGAAAAAGTGGGGGGGGGCACTGTGCCCCCCTGCCCCCCGGGAGGGCCGCCTTTGTGTTCAAATAATGTGTTGACTGCCACGCCGCTAGGCATACTAACTTATTTTGAAACTCTCATGTAAATGAAGATAGCACCTTTAAAAAAAAGGCACTTTAGCTTTCTAAGACAGAGCAAATAAACCCATCAATAGGTTGCATCCTTATTTATATCAAAACATTCATCCAACCCCGTAACGACCCATTTAACTAATTCATAAGGGTTAGCAGGAAACGGCAGCCGCATTCCTACTGGCATGTAGATGGGAGACTGGCTGCCGGGGGAAAGATATTGATGTAATAGTTTTTTTTTAAAGAATTTCTCTTGGACCAAAATATAGTTTTTATATTTAGTTCTCTTTTTGAGTTTGACATGTTGCATCCAAATTAAAGGCTTCTTGTTTTCTTTTATTCTCTGTCCATTGAACCATCCTCTTGTTTCGTGTTGCACCTCCTTTCTTTCTGTTGTTGTTGTTGATAGATGGCGCTCTTCAATCTCTCCATTCAACAGCAATATACTTCCAAGTGAGTGATTGGCAATCCGTGAGTGATCTCAGAACAAAATAATTATAGCGCGATCAACATATCAGAACAGTGCCCTCTGCCGTTGACTGACTAGTCAATCCGTCTGCAACTAAATCGTCACTTCTGTTAGTGTAGCATGACATATTCGGTACATTCTTAGTTGGCGTTTTCTTTCTGTTTTTTTGTTTGTTGCTTGTCCGTCTTTCTGTCTGACTGCCTTCCTGATTGTTTGTCAGTACATTTTTATGAACCTCCTCTCCTCATCTAGTTGGAGTTGGAGGACCAGGGGCGGTGGGGAGGGAGGGGGGGGGGGGGGGGGAGGGGGGAAGCACAATAGTTTGTGTGTCCTTCCATATTTTGCTTGCTCTTAAACAAAAGAAAAACATGAACATTTAAATTGCCCCTTTAGTTTCATAACTAAACACCTTCTCCTGGCATGTAAGAAGGTTTCGCCTTTTTGGAAGATTGTATCAAGTAGTCGATACTTTGTTTAATTTTAAAATCTTTTTGAACGAAAAAAAATCTTTTAATAGGTCATGAAATAGAGAGAAGAGAAATGAATCTTGTCAATCTTATTTTAAACTTTGTTCAGTTTATAATCTATAGAAACTTTATTAGAGAATGTTTAGGAAGTGAAAAGCACAGGATACATGCTGTATATTTATTTTGATCAAAGAATTAAAGGTAGAAATTCTCGATATGAAATGTAATCAAAAGAAATTCGATACAAACGAAGTAACAAAATGTTTTCATTATTCTAGTGATTATGTCACATTAGTTTCATGTTTGTACTAAATATGATATGTTACAATTGCATTAATTCTTTATATAAACTCTGTTGTAAATAGCTGTTATTTTATGATATGAACAAATATAGTCCCTCACGAAAGAGGATAAATAGAAAGAAGAAAATAGTCATAAGATTGTGCGTCCTTCGAGATTTTGCTTGCTCTTAAACAAAAGGCAAAGATGAACATTAAAATTGCCCTTTAAATTTTATAACACGGATCAGTTTCATTATGATAAATAACCTTATTATGGTCCACAAATCAAGAATGTAGCCAACGAGAAGCGTGGAAATGGATCACGTGTGCGTGCATATTGGTGATAACAACCGTCAGTTTATAGACTTTATGCTCATATTGTAGACCCATCTTATAAAACAAATAATACATGTTTTTAGCTCGTGCATTAGTCATATGCACTAATGCTCTCGCAAACATGTTTTATTTGTTTTGCATGATACATTACACTCAAATACAATACAATGGACAAAGGTTAATACAAAGAAATTCTGACACATTAATTTTGTATACATTCAAATTTGCTCCAACACAAAACAAAAATTCTTCTAGTTCAACCCGGGAGATGAGAGCTTATCGATTCCACTTATTCTCAATGTTTTCATTTAAAGCAAGGCCGTTGATTATGCAAGGATATCCAAAAAATATTTTGTACAATTCCGATTTTTATCAGCCATGTGCAACTAATGTGCATATAAAACTTAAACATGAAATATGCAATCGCCAGCCTTTGAAATACACCTCTTTCAATAATTTAATCGTCAACCTTCCCCACCATATACCGTGATAATGCCAACAGTCACAAAAGTTTTGCACCCATAGATGAACCTCACTTTCTCTGGGAATTGTATTATTAGTCTTCATCCGGTGAAATGATCGAATTGGTTAATCAATACAGCATTTCAACGTTTGTATTGCTCTATCACGATTCCAGTAAACCCCTGGGAATAAGCCTACTCGTTATAACGTGCTTATTCATTTTCGCGCAGGTGTAAACAAATTGCAGACGACACAAAGTACATGAACGGCTGCAAGTGAGAACATAATCATACATTTGGATTTACTCTGTGGATAATATCTATTCAACATGAGCGAAGGTAAGATAAAAATTCACAGTTTATCAATTTGTATTCGAGTAACGATTTAGAATATACATATTTTTGTTTGAGCTTAGTGAGCTGAGTTTGTGATTTTGGAGAGCGAAGTGACAGCGATGTGTAGCCCAGTGGTTTCCCGACACGATTCGCTCATGTATTATGTCCATTGGTAACTGCTCTACAATTCACCGCCTCTGCCATCCCGCCATGCTTAAATATTGAGAAGCACGCTTGTACTTGTGGCGTAGTGTTTCAAATCAAGGAAAATGTGGAATACAAAATAATATTTGTCTTTCCTGGATTAGGGAATTTAGGCCATAGAGCACAGGTTGGGGCATGATCATGATGGTGGTGATTAGGTTGATGACATGACAGTGATGATGCTGGTGATGCATGGCCTGATGGGGATGATGCTTATGATGATCATGGTGATGGTGGTGATGGTGGTAATGGTGATGATGCCTATTTGATGATGGTATTGATGATGATGATATTGATGATGATGATGATATTGATGATAATGGTGATGATATTGATGTTGATGATGATGATATTGATGATGGTGATGATATTGATGATGATGGTGATGATATTGATGATGATGGTGATGATATTGATGGTGATGATGATGATGGTGATGATATTGATGATGATGGTGATGATATTGATGGTGATAATGATGGTGATGATATTGATGGTGATGATGATGATGATGATAATGGTGATGATGATGATGATGATGGTGATATTGATGATAATGATGGTGATGATATTGATGATGGTGATGATATTGATGATGATGATGATGATGATGATGATGATGATGATATTGATGATATTGATGATGATGGTGATGATATTGATGATGATGATGATGATGATGATGATGATGATATTGATGATGGTGATGGTGATAATGATGGTGATGATATTGATGATGATGATGATGATGATGGTGATACTGATGATGGTGATGATGATGATGATGATGATAATGATGATGATGATGATGTTGATGATAATGATGATGATGATGATGATGGTGCTGCTGATGATGAATATGGTAATGATGATAATGATGATAAAGAGAAAGAGAGAGAGAGAGAGAGAGAGAGAGAAGGTGGTGGTGGTGGTGGTGGTGGAGGGGGGGGGGGGGGTAACATGAATGCATAAGCCAACATTTGTGATATAATTATGAACTCTTGAGTATGAGTCATAAGTTAGTAGTGCACTAATCTGTAATACAAACAACTTCCTTTTATCTACATGGAGAAGAGACAAAGAAAAAGAGAGGTGGATTTTAAAATCTATTCTAGGCACTCACTGATCAGTGACATTTAAAGTACATTGACTTTAATAAGCTGCTAAAGGGTATTAATTGGCTGGATAGTTCTTTTGGAAATACAGAGTCGAAGCTTTTAATTCCTTGGTAGTGATGATATTCAAATCCCATGATTTCTTCAGATATATTTTTTCTTGCCAGTTAACATTCCAAAACAGAACATGATTACA
This sequence comes from Strongylocentrotus droebachiensis, assembly GCA_035222895.1. Lineage (NCBI taxonomy): Eukaryota > Metazoa > Echinodermata > Echinoidea > Camarodonta > Strongylocentrotidae > Strongylocentrotus > Strongylocentrotus droebachiensis. Next base: position 120,175 of record JAVYIG010005539.1, read on the forward strand.
AACTAGTCTTCAAGGTGGAAATGTAGTGTGAACAACATTTCCTCATAAGTTATTCTGAATACAAAACTAATTGCTGATATAATCAATCATTCTACTTCTTTTTAACTTTCAATTGCTAATAATAAAAATGGATGACAAGTAAGGATTAAATGAGAAATTAGAGTAAATGAAGAGAGATGTATTTCTTAAGTTCTAAAAGGATGAGCTGTTTTATATTGAAGATTATGTTGACTGCAAGAGCATGAAACATTTGTCTGTTCTACTTAAATGGAGAATGCTTTTATGGAGACAGATGAACCTTCCTCTTCAGAGGTCAAAGGTCACAATGGCTACAAATTAGGATCCTTTTTTTATGTGGATCAATATTATATGGATTTTATTTCTCTTTGATGTACTTTAGAGAACCACTGACCTATGACAAGGTAATGTCTTTTCACATTGTCTGCTGATCTTTTGTTTACATTCATTGAAATTGAAAAAAATTGAGGTGTACAATAGAAAGTGGCATGTCAGCGGACACTTGTTTAACTACTGTGTCAAAGCTAGAAAAGAGACACAATGGGAATGACCCCCAGTTAAATCACCTTTTATTGTTTGTGACTCACCGCTGGAAATGTCTGTTAAAACTTTAGTCTGCGGAGCGCCAGAAGGACGGCTACTCATATCCATGTACCTTGATTTCATGTCTGTCAAGCTGTCCAGTAGTAGATCCAGGGGGCAACAGCAGACTTGGGGGCCCCACACCCCCCCCCCCAAAAAAAAAAAAAAGAAGGAAAAGAAAAAAGAAAAACAATAGAAGAAGCTATTTTTTTCTTTCTTATGTTTGTTACATGTATTTTTCTCTAAGCGCCATGAGCACAGAAAGGTGGACCTGTGCGCTATGCAAGTAGCCACTATTATTATTATTATTAAGAGGCCGATGACCACCCCCCCCTTTTTTTTGGCCAAAATGGCACAATTAACCTTGATGATTATGTGTACATGTATCATTTAGATTTATGCATATACAGTAGACTATGTGTATCATTAGTTTTATAACCCTGGTTTGTAATATCTGCAGTGTTACTGTTACTCAACACACTTTACAAAAACACATCACATTGCTTACCTAACCCAGAACTAGATCAGCATCTGAAATATAAATCATCTCATAATTTCTCTTGCACTATATGCCAGTCTTCACCCAGACACACTCAGTACTGCCTTCATGCATGTTTTATTAAGAATCAATAACAGCACACCTGTATAATTGGCTCTGTTTACTTCCACCTAAGTAATCTCCTACTGAGCATGCTCAGACACCCAATGTCATCATCATCAGCAGCTGAGCACTGACTCGTTTCCATGGTAACGGGGTGATAATCCCTTAGTGACGATGCTGCATAATCAGGGCCTCTCCTAGAGTACGTTGTCAAGGGACATGAATTGTGAGACATTTGAATGAGCATTGATTCAATATGTAGGGAAGGTCTTGTCCCAGATACTTTTTTCTTTTCTTTTTCTTTTATTTGAGGAAGTAAGAGAGGGAGGAAGTACGCCTCATGCAATTTGGAACAAGGTAGGAACTGTAATTTCCTTATTGCTTTTGGAGAGTACATGAATATTTCAGTCATCAAAGTTCAAGAAATCTGTATTTCCTTTCCCGTGTGGTTGAAGTTCATAATCATTTTCCAAAGTATAGCTTTGGAAAATAAGTATTTTTTCTTGAATGGTATATATGCCTTTACTTCTTCTATTGAAATAGGAAAATGCAGGTACTAATCCCCTCTATATCTCTTTTTTCCATTCAAACCTGCATTTCAATGAATGATGTTTTTGTCAGATTCCAAGAAGTCAAGGTATATTGCAGGACCACTGCTATCACAGGATTTAATTATTTTTTAAATATTTTTTATTATTATTATTATTATTATTATTATTATTATTATTACTTTTTTTTTTGGGGGGGGAGGGGGGAGGGGGAGTAGCATGCTTGAATATTTCACAAGTGGTATTTAATGACAAGGTAATAATACAAATGTAGTTATCATATTATCATGATTAATTGATTCACAGACACCAAGAACTTATTTAATCACAGTGTTTAGAAGAAAAACAAAAGATAGCTGATGTGTGGTACCTGTGCAGGTACAGGGAGTGGCTTCACACTTTTTGACAGCCAGTCTTTGACTCATTTCTAATGGCGCTGTCCTGTGGAATGAGAAATATATGAAAATGATAGGAATGATGTATGGGTGTTACAACTGTTAGTTGGCAATTTGAAGTCACTGCGGCCAGCTGTTGCTTGTTTACACCTCTCCCTGCACATGTGCAGCAGTACACATGGGATAGTCTAGCAATCAGACTCTAATTTCAAGTTACCATTGTGTTTAGTAATATCGAATGATATACCAGTTTGACTCTTAGCAGAACAAAATAAATCATATTTGCCTCAATTTTGATAGAACATTACTGAAAGATGTTTAATAGGCAAAGAAAAATTAGGGCACCGCACCATAATGAATCAGAATGTTTACTTTGCACAGGATGTCTGTGTAGGTGTGTTCCAGTTGATTTGGTTTTCTGCATATTTTTTGTTTGTTTACATAACTTAGCCCTGCTCTATGGTAATGATACAAATGACTTTCAAAGAAAAGAAAAATCCTTGAAATGGTGATTCATTACACCAGACATCAATATTAGCTTTAAACATAGTTAATAAGTTTGATCAGTCTCTTAATTAAATGTATTTAACAGCACTATAAAGTTGTTGTATTTGAACACCTTTATCAGTTCTCATGTAATTACAAATTAATTGAATTAACTGTGGCTTATTTCAATTCAAAGGGCATACCTCATAGCCAGTATTGACATAGGCGATTTTAACACATACCCGGTACCTAGTTTTATAACACAGATGTACGATTTGAGTGCCTTTTTTAGTGTTATTTTTAATTTTTGTTTTTGTTTTTGAAACCCTCCATAAATTTCGGTTAAACATTTACACATGTATGTGTATGGAGAATGTGGTATATTACTACATTGTTATTATTAGTAATATTATTATTATTATTATTATTATTATTATTATCATTATAATTATTACAATTATTATAATCATCATCGTTGTTAGTATCATTATCATTATTATCATTATTATTATGATCATTATTTCTATTATCATGATTGCTATTATTAAATATATCATTCTGTTATTGTTATTATTGTTATTATCATTATGATACCACCTTTTTGAATTTAGACTAATGTGTCTGCATATCTAGACTACGCCACACATGTGTCTGTGTTGATAGCGGGGAGGGGGGGTTTCGCGCACTTGCACTTCAGTCTTCAGCCTAGGTGCTGGACATTCATGCACTGCAGCCACTGAGAACCATCTTAGCAGTCGATCTGTCACGGAGACATCGGAAGGAATTTGACGGAGGTATAAGGTTCCATTTTGATTCAGGTGACTCGGGATGATCGAGTTTCCTTACAAGTAGGAAAAGGAAACATTATTGTGATTTCTTTGGCTCGAGTTGTAGGTTATATACAGTAGGTTGTGCTGGCTATAGTTTCCTTGTTTTTGTGAGCACCTGGATTGATTCTTCTGTTAATCATTTATGTGGAATACGATTAAATATCTTTTCTCTTTATGACTTAATTTGGGAAAGTCAAGTTGCGTCTTCCTTTCTCATCTTTCTTCTGTTCTGAGACATTTGAACTCTTTTGTTATTATGTAATCATAAAATTGGTTTCATCAATTTCACCAGTCAATTGAACTAATTAAATTGAATCTGGATGTTAACTCAAATGTTGAGCTATTCATCAATATTTTTGGACCCCAAGGATAGATATTAGGGATATATTGTAAAGCGAAGACTTTTGGACACTGCATGGTGGATGTTTCATTGTCATGGATTATTGCACATTTTCAGAAGTATAGTGCTGTACAAAGTGAAGTCTGCAATTTGATGCATCAGAAAACTTGGAGGAACATTATAAGTGTATATCTGACCTTTGCAATATTCTTTAATGAGCAGGTGCTGCTATTAACAACAAAACTTCATGTTATAATATTCCCAGTCAAAATTATCAGAAAGTTTTGTTGCCAACACCGGCGGCGTCAGTCGAAAGCTAGTGCCAAACAGTTGAACTCTTTGCTACATTCTCTTGGGAATCCCCTTTGAAAGAGATACAGGAATCTCATAACTTGGTGATTCAGGGATATGAACTTTTGTTGTTGCCTAGGGCACTCATGAATGAAACATTCAACTCCCCCGTAACAAACAATCCTGAACTGTCATATTCTTTTTCAATGATTCAGTCATCCATAGGATTCTCCCAAGATTTTAAAGCTCTGATTCGATGTTTGACTTTTTAAAAGTTGACTCAGAAAACTGAGCTTATTTTTGGCTTCCTATCATCACCTCATTATCTTCTAACTTCACTTCAAAGTAGATTTGACTTGCTCAGGAACTCAGTTTAGATTCACTCTAACTCTTCCTGTCCTCCCCCACTTCTTGTCTCCTTTTGTCGCCAAAGTCCACCCTCTTTTCGGATCAATACTTTTGGATTAAAACAATATTTGACTCGCCGCTGGAGATTTCGTCGTCCGAAGTTGCAGAGAATTGGAAGTGTCAGAAGTAAATTTGTGATTCATAAATGGTGTCTTTGTAAACTCTGGGGTGAAGGGGCGCTGTCGTAGTTTTGATTCTAGTTTCCTTGTATGACTGATGAGTTCTATTTACAGTGCGGTTGTGGAGATAATTGTCAGAGGCGGGAATATCTTCTGTATTTGGTGAGTATTTCCATTGTATGTGGTTGAGTGTTTAAATGTCAGCAATATCTCTTAATGTCTATCAATATGTGTGTCTTCATCTAAAAATCACAGCCTAGTGTGTATAATATGCCACCTCATCAAAAGAATTTAAGTGGACCACTGTTTGAAAAGGACAACTAAACAAATGAAGTTTATTTTCTTTTTGACCCATCAAAAATGACATTACCCAAAAGATTAAAGGATTGAAGAAAAAAAAAACTGTTGCTGAATTTATTCAGTTTGAGTTTGTGTTTTAATCCAATCATGGCCTATAATATGAATAGTGTAGGTCCATGATCCGATTATGTTGGCTTAAAGACCCTCAAATCATTTTGAACTGTTGCCAAAAAGACATTACTCTTTCCTTGAAAAAAAATAAGATTGTAAACAATTTGTTCAGATCAACAGCATAATGGAATATACCACCCATAATCTGCCCAATTGATACTGTGCGTGTAGGTTAAAGAACAGTTCTTAAGACAGAAAAGTACTTCCATAAAGGTAGTTTCTTTCAAAGGGTTTTTCTTATGAATGTTTTAAAGGAACCTACATATGTGATGTATTTTCTTTATTTTCAGACTTTGTTTATCTTGTCTACATGAACATGTAATGTCTTCTTATGCCTTTCTATTAAAGTGCCCTATGGGTATCAAAGATAACAGCACTCCTCAACATTTAACATTTGATTCAGGTTGACGGCTGCTTTTTTATAGATAATTAGATATACCATGAAATGATAAAAATTATATTTAATTTATCTGTGGGATGTGAAAAATATAAAACAAAGCAGTACCGTATGTCTGCTTGGTCGCGAAAACATGTTGATGTCAGATGTAATAATTCAAATAGATTTAATCTTGGTACATTGTACTTTTCAAATGTATTCTTTCTCACCACAAAATTGCATACAAGTTAACCATAAACATTCCTGTGCAAAATAGATTGACAACACCCGTGGTATGGTATTGATTAAAGGTAATTTGACATTGTCAGACAATAGCCATCCATGCTTGAGCTAGCATTGGTATTTGATTTACTGCTCTCCATCAATCACATTCTTAGGGTACGTTTATGCTCAACTTTTTCTGGCCAGAATGAGGCATTTGTTACGCGTTTAGTTCAAAACACGATTGCGTCCTTTCTCATTTTTGTAGAATCACCGAAAACGGCGATCGTAATCGCTGATTGTAAACTTGCAAAAAGGTGCGTTTTGGATCGGCGATTCTGGGGAAGCATAAACACACAATCATTTGTAAACACGTTCAAATGGGGTCAACGTAGCATGCGCAGTGCAGGTTTGCGAATCCAGCTGCAGAGCCAGAATCATGCCTGGAGGAGCCAGAGAAGTGAGCATAAACAGTACACCGTGGAACTGCGATTACAATGAGCGTTTCAAATCGCTCATGCTGCCTTCAAAATTGAGCATAAACACACTCTCAGTCAGGCATCGTTGAACTTTGAAGAAAAAAATCCATGTTAACATGCCTCTGGTAGACCCTGTGTAAATATTACATATGACTCATGTTTGAGGGAGAGTATAAATATTATTAATGAGGGCATATTTATGAATGCAGTTCAAATAACCGCAACCCTAAAATGTAAGTGCAGCTACAAAGAAAATGAGGAAGAATGTGTCTTTTAAACCGTTGATAACTGTTTCTATTAACCACTATGAAATCCCAAAGTCATTGGAACCTATTTGAATGAACTTTCCCGGTGAGCTAATTTTTCTTTGTTGCCTGTGTTTGATATTAACCAATGGATTTCAAAAGACTGAATTTGTTTGCCTGATGTAATGAACATTGATCGAAATGGGAGTTGCCTGAATTTGACAATGCTGAAATAATATTTGATTTTTGTAATGAGTCTGTTTTTCTATTTGCCAGTCCTTTGTTACTGAATTTTGTTTTGTTTTGTCAGTTGAGTCTCCAAAGGGTTATGAAAAGTAGAATGGGTTGGTAAGGATTAATTCAACTGTGATCAACATGAAATTACTCATATGATAAATGAAATCAAACAAGCTGGATTTACATGTACACTGCAAGTTGATAGTTGCTAAGCAAATATTAGGAAAATCCAAATATTTTTGTTTCCATATTAATACTTTCCATCAGCTCTGACTTTTTATCATCCATAAAAATACATAAATATTGAATAGTACCCTAAGGGTTATTCCAAATAAAGATTTGTATAAGAGGATTAGATGAACCTGAAGGGCATTAACTGTTTGTTTGTGATGTTTATACCCTTCTGGCTCCAAACATATGATCTGACACTGATACCAGGGGGGTGTTTCACAAAGATCCTAATCTCTAAGTTGGACTTAAAAATTATGGAGAGCCATTTGTAGCCTTTAAAAAATATATTAAAAAGAAGAAAATTCAAGTATTTTAGACTTTTCATAAACTCCACATCAAGAACATTAACTCTCCCATGATAACAGAAAATATGAATGATTTTGAATCAACATTTTAGCCCTTTTAAAATAACTTGTACAAAATGTTTGCACAGATGCTAACGGCTTTCCATAAATGTTAAGTCCAACTTAGAGATAAGTTCAACTTAGGATCTTTGTGAAACACCCCCCCCAGGTGTGTTTATTATGATTCAGCTTTATGATTGCAGTTTGCTGGATACGCCCCTCCTAATCCTAGAGGTTCAGGTGAACCGTTTGAACTTTGTGGACCTTGATAGGCTTGGGATTGGGTCTCGAGCAGGGACAAGTTCAAGAACTCAGTTCAGTCAATAAAAAAAAAACATAAATAAAATATATACACAACAGAGTAATATCAATCGAAATCATTACAGAGCAAGTAAAATTTTGAGAATAAGGGGTCAACAAAAAGCAGCAAATAGCCTTATAATAGTACGTTGACTCCAAAATAAATTAACAATACATACATAATTATAAGAACTCGAGACATTTGAACTTTTCGATGATGACATTAATGTATATTTCAAATTTTTCTTGAGGATTGTCTTGTAAACTTTATTTTTGTTCTCCATCTATATGGTACTGACGCTTTGCTCCAAATTTTAGCAAAACTGTATACAAAGTAAAAAAGAAGCGAATGTAAATTTAATGAGTTAAAATGGAGAAAGTTTGGAAAGGAGAAGAAAGAGAAGCAATAGAAACAAAGTGTGAGGAGAAGTAGAAGTAAAAGAGAAAAGAAAAAGAAATTCATGGTTTAAGCAAAGATAAATGGAGAATATTAACTACAATATGAAAAAATATAGAAGAGATTGACTGTACAGTATTCAGTTTATAAGAAAGATGTATAATTCAGTGAGGAGAACAAAAACTAAGAAACTGTAAAAACTGAGCTACATACTGTACATGTAACAAGGAATTTCTAAGACTGCCATTATTCAACAAGTTCATTCTAGTCAATTTTTATTCCATTCCTTCATTCGTGACATTTGAGCTTATATACAATCAATGGTTGATTCCTGTACCATTTCCAATTTACTATAACGTGCCTTAAAATGATATCTGTCTGCGGCCACCGATCTTCTTCAAGATGCTCCCGTAGAAAGTTGAACAAAGTTTACTTGGAAGGGAAATCTTATTTGATATCAAAGTGAGTCAACCTAATAGGCAATGATAGACAGACTCTGATTCATTCTGCAAATCGGCAGCAGGAGTTATAGACTCTTCAGACTGGAGAAAACTGTACAAAACTTGTTTAAAGAAACATTGTTTAGAGAATCATTGTAAAGCAAAAGGGGCATACACACTAGAAAATGAACGAACATGTAGAAGTGTCGTGGTCGAGTTGTTTATAAAGCACTTGACTTGAAATTCAAAGGTTGTGGTTTGATCTCCGACAAGGCACTATTGTCCTTTGGCAAGGCATTAATCCACATTTGCTACTCCATACCCGGAGAGAAATGGGAACCTGGTTAGTAATTGCCATGCCCTTATATTGACCATAATATTATGGTAAGAATACTCTCCAGGGAGTGGAGATTTGCATATATTGTGCATGAATGAATCTGATATCCAGGGTAATAATATCTGTAAAGCGTTTAGAGACGGTATATTTTGTATTAAGCGCTATACATGTATAAATCCAGATTATTATTATTATTATTATACAAAGAAAGATCAAATGAAGAAGGTAGGTTTGAAGGTAGTTGACATGGCATTTGGCCAAACAATTAGATGCTTTACTGAGTTTTCATTAGAAGCAATGCTTAAACATGCATTTTGCTATATATACAATATTTTGTTAGAAACTTGATGTGCATTGTTCAGACTAGAGAAAAATTACTTATCATTCATATTTATTTATCTGGCTTTCGTCTAGCCATACAATGATTTGTTTGTAGTCTGAACTGGGGTTAGACATCATGTCAGATTCACCATGATGGGCTTCTAAAATAGAATGCTTTGAGATTTGAGTTGCTCTGGTGGGAAGCATCAAAAGTACACAGTGATTTGATGGAACAAGTGACCCAATTCTAGAATTGTGCAGATTATGACTTGTTGAGCACTGAGAAAATGAACAAGTGGTGTGGAGTGACGTCTTGTGCTAGCTTTTCTTCCTCATATAAATTACCATCTTTGTGTTTATTTCGCATGATATATATGCAAAGGAGTATTGGTTGTAGTTTTTTTAATGAGAATTAAGAAATAAAGGAGAAGAAATATTACAACTACCTAAGGGCTTAGTTGAGGGAAAGCATGAAGGGAAGAAAGAAGCATGACAGCAGGTTGGGAAGAAAAGAAGAAATATGATAGAACCAAAGAAATAAGAGTATAGAATTTGTACCATAATATTGATAAGCTGCTTTCTGAGAAAATATATATCATATTACAAATTGATAATAAAAGTTTAAAAATTACCCTTGATCTGATTTCTGAACTTATTCAAATAATCTTTACAAAATGAAGATCTTGTTTTTATACTTTTGTTTGAAACAAAAATTCTCTCTATTTTTGGCATGCAGCTATTAATAGGTGGGGAATTTCCTTGGAATATATTGTGTAGATGGTGATCGATGACTGCAACCTTTGGTACTCAAAAGCTTGCCTCCTTGCCTCTAGCTCTTTCCATTCTCATCTCCTTAGCTGAGTGTGCCTTATAAAAATGGACAATAAACACCCTTTTTTTCAAAGATTTTGTCTTTTTGAACCTGGGCTTTGGGGTCTAGGCCATTGGTGTGAAACTTTTTAGGCATAGAGAGAGAACGAGCGCCTTGGATTGTTGTAGGCAAACAAAGAAGACAAAAGGAACGTGTTATTCTGTGTGTTTTCTTCAGAGGAGCTCTCAGTGATTTTTCCTTTGTCGTCTTTATGATTTTGTATACCGCTGTGCTGGGAGTAGATAATGGTCGTTTCCAGGAGTCGTGCTGACATTCGATACCAGGATTTTTTTTCTCTCCTCTCTCGTTCGAGCATTCTCCCACTTTGGAAGTTCATTGCTCCCACTTTAGACTGCAGACATCTGCAGCAAGCCAAGATGGGTATCATGATAATTTGAGAACATTGTGGTACTTTACGGTGCACAGTAATGGGACAAGAAACATTTTAGAGGCATTTCCAATAAACTGATGGACTAGCAATGTCTTCAACGTTTTATCATTAGGTTGTAAAATAAATTGTCATAAACATGATGGGTTGGTTAATATGTATTTTATGATCTACTATTGTGAGATTGGTTAAGAGTGGAATGCTAAATAACAAGAGAGACAAATGCGAGAGGATAGAGGGAGAGGAGGAGAGGAAGAGGAAGGGTGAGAGGGGGTGGGATATATATTAAATATAGGGGAGAAGAGAGAGAGAGAGAGAGAGACAGATAGAGAAAGAGAGAGAGAGAGAGCGATGAAGAAAAGATGAGATTTATAGGAAAAGTAGAAAGGAAAAGAAAGAAAGAAACGTAAACAAAAATATTTCTCTCCCTTCCTTACTTTACTTTACAATCGTTATGATTTTAAATGTTTCTGGGCTGCAAGCGTATCAAGCTGTCACGCTTAGGCTGTAGCCCTTCTGTATCATCACCTCTTCGAGCGTATGTATCTATGATTTACTGAATGTGGAAATGTAATTTAACTTATGTTTTATACTCATGTAAAGACATTGTCACATTATTGTTATAACCTATGATGATTCAGTAACCAATAAATATTTCAACTATTTCAACTATTTCTCATTCTTCGTGTCTCTCACTTGTTCAGCCTCTGCCACTCATTTTGAGTATCAAGGAGGAAAAAGTAAGATCACTGACATCCAGGACTGTAATGCTAATTATACTTCTCATAGCTGTCATAATTATTATAGAGAAGAAGAAGAAAAGAAAATAGACCATCCTGAGGATGGAGAAAAAACTAGTGGTTGACAATTCTCACTCATAATGACTGACTGGAGTTTTCTCTCCAGCGCTCTACATTCCATTATCCATGGCAAGTATGAATTCTGTCAAAGGCCCTCTTGACTATGTATTTGTTTTAATCTCTTGGATGTTTGTGTTCGTTTTCACTTTGTGTTTCCCATTCACCATCTCCTTCTGTAATGTCTCCTCTTTCATCCATTAGGAGAAATGATAACATCCAGACTCAAACAATGCTCAGTTTATAATATAAAAGAAATAATCTTGCACCAGACAACAGCAATATTTGCATCCCCTAACCTCATCTAATTAAACAGATATTATTTGTCCATTCATCCTCTCTCGACGACGACGGCGAGAGAATCTCCCTCTGCCCCTTTGTTCTTCGCTGACTCTGTCTCAATTGTGGTTCCATTTCTAAGGCAAACTGTTATTGCTCAGCCATCATCCCATGACAGATCGAGTAATGAAAGCCTAGGATACAGACTTAATGAGGCTGTTAATGGATGCTCACGGGAATAATGAGTAAATGAAGGTATGAGGTAGTCTTTCTTTCCAGACTTTAGGACTTTAGTTTTGAAATAGTATGCGCAGTTTTCATTTAAATGGTTAGAGTATATTTGATTTTGGTATTCAACACACATTTTCCATTGGCTCCAGCTCAAGTTATAGCATGCACAGTATTCAATGATTTAGACCTCATATTTGGTATCTATCTGTAATTAACTTATTTGTGTCATGCGTACTATTCAAATTACTATAATTTAAACTACTTTTGTTATTTTGTTATGTTATATTGAATTGCACCAAACTTATGTAAAAATCTGTTTACCAATTGGAATATAATATGTATTTATTTGAACAAAAACTACACTGGATAGCTATTTTCATCTGTAGTGTAAATTCGTTTCTAAATCCAATTTCTAGAGAAAGAATCTCAGCAAACAAAATCTGAAAAAAATTAGGAAGAAGTATATAAAATTAAGGATGTTAAATAACTTATCCTTAAGATCATAGGATTATTGATATCTTTGGTGATCAATACTTGATCATTTACCTCAAAAGAATGTTAGTACTCCACATTCCTATTAGAAAATCCTATTTATTTTATGACCCTTTTGTGCTCCTAGGAATGTCACAAATCAATACTAGTTTACCACAGACTTACAATTACAGATTTGTAGCCCGTGATGCAAGAATTAATTGATTAAAAATCATCCATACATCGATGGCGTCACAAAGACAATTTACCTCTCTTGGGTCATCGTCAGAGAGAACCAAATATTTATGGTTTCAGGCAAACCTCCAAAACCCATTCCTGTTCAAAACACATCCATTATAGTTCTGGCAAGATGCGCTCCGGGGATTATGAAAGGAAATTACCGGTATGTAGTCTGAAGAGACTATTTCCTGTCCATTGAGATTTGCAACCAACTAAAATGAATCCCATTTTAACACCAGAAGGGTTTGACCATTTAAAAGCTTTGGTCAGGTACTAAAGGAGGGCAATGATCTGATCGGATTTGATTCAATTTGATAATAGCAATGTTTTGAGCAACAATGACACATATACCAACTTTACACATTTTGTTCTTGATAGGTGTTGAGAAAATAATCATCCTTTGAACCTATTTTTTGCTCTATGTTGGGATAATCTGTGTTCCATTCTGTTCAACTTGATAATATATGTTTTATGAATGCCTGGAGTGTATGTTGTTTAATAAGAAGGCATTTTATCTAGAGTTGTCTCTCTCCATCCAGGTTCAGTAAATGTATGTAGGTGGCCAGTAGGATTTAATACACGAAATGCACTTTGATAATGAACTTCTAATAATCGCTGTCTGAGCTAAAACCCAGGGTAAACTCTTAGGATTCTCACAAAGAGATGATATATTTGAGCTTTAAAGAGATTATATGTGTTATTTTGAACATGATCTCAAAGACTTTTGAAAAAAATCAACCTAGGCCAGTTTCAATAGCTTTGTGCACACCTTTTGAAATGTGTACAGAGCAATGGCAAATAATCTGATCCCAAATTTTTCAGGCAATACAATATAAGGTATTGAAATTGCACTTGCGTTGATTTCTTGAAAGTCTTCGCAATCATGTCATTATGCCTTAAAGTGACTCCGTAATATTGCCTCAGATTCTGAAACAAAATCTTGGATTTAGTTCATGCTGCAATCATAACTATAAACCTTCAGGTCAGTCAGGAATCCCATGACTTTTACAAGCCGATCGCCTTTCTGATTATCAAGATATTTATGATGATTGGAAATTGAAATTTCATTTTTCGCTTTCCTATCATTTTTTTATAACACTACAGTCTTTAGGGGAAAATGAGTATGGTAACACTGGTCACTCAAGGATTTTTACTCTTCTGAGGCACTTCATGATCATTTTGAAGCGCAATTTTTTTAGGGCTTCAATATAACACCATATCACAGACACTGATAACATTTAGGGTCATGCATCTCAGATTTAACATTGTTAAACAATGCCTTTAATAACGTATCATTTACTCGACAATTTGCTGTGTGAATCCTAGCTAGCATTTGGATGTTAAAAAAAAACCTGGACAGTAGAAATCATCACCAGACATCTCTTCCTCAATAGGCCTGTCTTCACTATCTCGAGATTGCCAAATAGCCCGCTATTTCTGATTGGGGAAATAATCCTGAAGTTACAAATCGCGTCTTCATCAGCTCAAGATTCGACCAAATAGTGGGATTTTTTGCAAACTATCCCAAGATATCTTGGGATGACAATCCTGACCAAATATCCCGCTAATTGCTACTTCGGTCTGATGAGGACGCAAATTAGCTGGATAGTTTGCGATCGGGATAGTTTAAATAGATGAATAATTGGCAATCTCGAGATAGTGAAGACAGGCCTTATGTTACGGAAGGAAGACATCCGTTGTGCTTTTTATCAAATTACCTTAATGTGATTTGGCAAAGGAAATCCTGATTTTGACGTCACGTTCATGCCAATGGCCAAGTAACTTATTAATCTCTTCAGTTGCCAAGACAAAATGCCTGTGTTTTCATCCTTTATCACATTTTAATTCTTGTGAAGTAGCTACATCACTGTTTATACTGCACTGCATGCTTTCTGAAATTTATCATATATTCAGATAAAGTTATTACAACGAGGCAAGTTTGTGTTCAGAGTTTTTTTGATCGTCATCGATAAAATTTGATGGTTCCTCATCCCACGTATTTGTGTTTTGTGTCTTGAAATGTCAGATCGTTCAGTCATGATTGTTGCAGGCTATTAATACAGTGATTCACTATATATTGCTCAAATCAAGAGGGTAGGAAAAGGGAACAGCGTTTACTAAAACAGTACATGGTGGAGAGATGGATGTAGACAGAGAGACAGAAACTCAAACAGATAGATAGACAGACAAACAGACAGACACACAGACAGGCAGACAGACAGATAGATAGATAGATAGAGAGACAATACTCAGATAGGTAGATAGGCAGGCAGACACACAGACAGACATACCTGCCGACAGACAGACAGACAGATATATAGATAGATAGATAGATAGATAGATAGATAGTAGAAAAATAGAGAGAGAGGGGGAGAAGGAAGGAGGGTGAGA